>LD345515.1:58428-70294 GCA_001465055.1 Ptychodera flava
CCCCCCCCCCCTCCCTCAAAAACAAATCAAAAACACAAAAAGGCATACTGCATGCACACTGGAGCTGTATTCCACATACATTTTATATACAAATTATTTGAGTTCAAGATTAAAGAGAGAGTATAGCTGTAACTCATGAAGATTTTTTCACTATTTTTCGATTAGTTTACGCCCATCACAGGTTCTTGTTGCATTCCCCCAAGCATGTTGGAACCCCACTATTTAATATATGTCAACATGGTGTCTTTTATGTGTAAAATGCTCTGTTATTGTTTACATTTGAATTCTTATCCAGACCAGAATTCACATGTCAACAATAACAATGCAGTCTACACATGCACAGGCTGAGTTGACAAACTGAATACTGTGTATCTTCAACATGCTTTGGGGAGTGGACAAGAAACTGTAGTTGACATCAAAAACAAAAATAGTGAAAAACAATCATCACAAGTTACAGCTACTGTCCCTTTAAGGTAGAACGCACCTCGGGGACAGACATTCGGACTCTCAAACTTTTACAGTTCTCTTCTGATATACCACATGTGGGGGTTCATTTTAAAGCTCTTGGTGAAAGAAAACTTTTCACTGGCTTAGAAATTCGAAAATTTTTATTTTTCTCCATAGAGTTAACACAGGGATGACGGCCATTTTGAACTTCTAATATCGGTAAATCTTGGGTTATTTGTTTCTCTAGTACCAAAATTTGCACGGTGACCCCCTATTTTTATTCTTGATTTTGAAAGAGAATGATTGAAAGATTCCTTGAGGAAAGTTAGAGCAAAAATTTGAGTCTTTCACTTTCGAGGTGCATATTACCTTAAGGTTTATTCTTTTAAGATGCCATTAAAATGCCGGCTTTGGACCTTTAAAGCCAGGGCTGGCCTGGAATGAGAGTTCAAGCTCATGAAGTCATGTGATTTAAGTAATATATATCATAGCCCAAACATGGGACTATGTGCCTAAGGGTAGGTGACCATCTGCCCAGCATAAGGAGGGCAAATGGTCTCCTGCCCCAAGGGTACATAGTCCCTTGTTTGGGATATAATGCTTTTAGTACTTGTCTCTCTTATATAGTGTTCACTCCAAATTGTTGCACAATTACATGCTTTATTTCCATGTTTAAGATGAAAATCTGTTGCAAAAATGGAACAATCTTCATCGATCATCAGGCGGCGCATTGATACATTTAAATCACTGTTACGAAGTTTGAAGAATTTTTTGCGGATAATTTTGTAGAAACAGTAATTCCCATGTAAAATGTAATTTTATCATTTTTCCGTCCCAAATTGTCAAGTTGAAAACAGTTCTGGTTCACTTTTTGTCAAGTGATGACTATGCAGCCCGCGATGTCATCGACAAGTTACCATTGAATCCTATGGAGCATGCGACATTCGATATACGAGTCATGTAATAACAGCAAACGTTTCAAACTGAAATCTCTGAAAGCTGATAGATGTGGGAGAAGTCAGAAAGAACAGCGCCAAGAAATCATTACTACAGTTTTTTTGCTTTTCAAGCATTTTATTTACATTTCCAAAATATTGTACATATTTATCGAGCATAACACAGTAAACTCCTAAAGTCCCTATTAGCTCAAATGCACTTCAACTTATATACCCTAACCTTACTAAATAAAAATTGTGCCATATCATTTCATGTCCTATACCTAGCCTACAGAGCATAGGTAAAGTTGCTCAACTATGGGAGTTCATTACAAATTGTTGAATGTCTGATATTAAGAACTTATCTGATCTTGTATGTCAATAAAATGACAAGGCAGAAGTACTGATAACAATATGGAACTACGTGGTCAGCTAGAAAATGTCAAGGAAACTAGGTACTCTATAGAAAGAACAGGAGATAAAAACACCCTAGCATTCTGTTATTAACTCCTGCTATGGGTTAAACTCAGTGGTTTTGTTAAGGGTGGGGAACATTTGAGTGATGATTTTTTGGGAACCCTGGTAACATTTCTGCTGTCCCCAAATCTGATTGCATTGATATACCAAGGGGAACCCGAGTACAATGACTGGGGAACCTGGTAACATATACTTGCTTTACAGCCCTTAACAAAAACACTATAACCTTTGAGAACAAGGGCACTGTTCTATGGAATTAACTCAGTCTGTACATAATATAGGATGCAAGTCTTGAAAAAAAGTTTCAAATTAGCATTAACATAATTTGATGTCAGCTTGTATGATTTTCTCTGCTCTCTCAGAATAACAATTGTCATTATCATGTCATTTATATCATGATGGCAAGAAAATGTTTAAAAAGTACTGACACAACAAAAGATGGGCAATATTTTGGGTTAAGTGTTAGCTGACTTGCAGAAACACAATGCACATTGGCAATAGAGCAATGGCCCGGCCAACTGTAGAGGTTGGACTGAGATGGTCATTTCCGTGGCGATTCAGAAACTTGCATTTGCTTACAGCTATGCAATTTTAGGGTGTTAATTTCAAGTAGCCTCTGTGCCACATGTGTAAAAAGATATACCAGCTGACCTGGTTACAGATGAGATCAAAGTCACAATATCTGAGTTGCCAGTGAATTTTTACACACTTCTTATATAACTTTATGCATCTTCAGACTTGAGAGACATGTGCCGACCACTTTTCTTGTGAATGTGCCGTAATTCATCTGCATAGAGTGTATTTCTAATTTTTCTGAGATTGCTTAAGTTAGATTTCACATCAGCTCATGTCGTCTTTAACACATTAATTCACTACTCTTAATAGCTTGACATGATAAGGAAAATAACTGACAGCAAGAAAGTGCTTCATTTGTTCTTACAAACTGATAAAAGACTAGTACAGAAACTCTTAAATAATACGCCAAACTTAATAACTAAAATATACCACACTAATAGAAGTCATTTGACAACTAATATACACTTGTTAAAGTTAGATAGATAATATTAGAAGAGAACTTAAATAGCAGCCTCTGCAAGTAATCCCGAAATTTTTGCATCATTTGTATGTCACTAACATTTCCCAAATTGGCCTGAGATGGCGCTGTTCTTGCAAACTGCTTTTCTAATGCAGTTACCAAAAAAAAAATAATGCAGTTACAGATATCATGCAAGCCACAGGTAAGCTAACCATACAGGTCTGTCTGGGAAATAATTTTTAATTCTCTAAAAAACTAAATGTGTCATTCTCCTCTTTGTACAGAATAGATGGTTCTGATGGACTTGTGTAAATGAAGGTAGCCTGCAAGAACATTTCTTTGAGACTGGTCCCGGGACCCACAATCCTGAAAACAGACCACTGGGATTTGCTCATTGGTGACCAATCCAGAAAGCTTGTGGTATGCAGTTACATCAGGCATTTAGCAAGCCATTACCAAGGCAGACCTTTGGTTGAGAAATATTGTAGACACTGGATTAGCCAATAGTTCACATGATTGAGTGTTCAAATTGCCAACATTTAGGATAACCATGTCTGACTGAGTACAAGAATTTAGAAATTCTCAAAAGAAATTTGCAAGAAATATAAAAACTGGTGTCACATCTGTCATGTACTTTTCTAGCTGATGCTTCAGGTTTCCACAGAAAATTTCAGCAAGTATTTAGTGGCTGTATAGTTTCACGTTTTGCATTTAGAAGTTAGATTTGCATTGCAGGAATATTTTAGAGATGAAACTGCGCTGACCAAAGACAAAAAACTCAACAAAAACTAAAACTGTATACCACTGAGATGTTTCTCACAGTTCCTGGACACATCTACACTCAAAATAATACAATACGAATCTGATTTGAAAACTTTGAAGAATCAACGGCAGGGTGGAATTGTAGTGACGACAGTGACAGTAAATGTCTAAAAAAGTCGAGCATAACAAACAGTACCAGAGGGCGCCCTTTTCAGGTCCTCTGGAACTAAAAACAAAAAACACACACTAATACTTGTATATTGAAAGATTAACATATAGACACAGCAAAATAAAATACACTCAGACAATAACAAACTAAACTTGTTAAAATATCTCAATCAATATTCATAATGCTGTACGGCACACATCAGTGTATTAGAAAACTTGATTCATTGTACGTGATATATCATTCAGAAGATAATCTTCAAAGGACTCTAAACTGTTCATGCATCGCGGCACATGTTGCCAGCATTGGTCCAGTGTGAGAGTCAGTAGCTGTTAATTTTTGATGATTTTTTCACTATATTTGTTTTGTATGTCAGTTGAAAGTTCTTGTTCTACCCACCAAAGCATGTTAAAACACCAACTATTTAACTTGTCAACACACCACCTATACATGTAAAACGCACTGTTAGTGTTACTGTTTACATTTGAATTCTAGTCCGGACCAGAATTCACTTGTCAACAATAACAATGCAGTCTATATAGGTACAGACCGAGTTGACAAGCTGAATACTGTGTATCTAGATATGCTGGGGAGTAGAAACTGTAGATGAAAGTGAAAAGAAAAGCAGTCAAAAAAAAATCAAAGTTACAGCTACTGGCCATTTTATAATTGAAGGATAGATGATAATGTAACTTTAATTAATGTCCAATCAGAGAACACTTGCCATAATTTTGATCAGACACAGAAATAGTAACTGTCCATGACTAGACAGCATCAAAAAGTGTTATTGAGTTCAAATTTTCTCAGTTCTGGTTCACATTAAATCATGTTCCACACACTATCTGAAGTACTTGGCAAAATTTCATCCAGTTTGAATCACATATCCTGTGAGGTTCAGACACACTGATGGACGTAAAGGTGGTTAGATGGCAAGAGATCAACCTGCCCTTATGAAATCACATAATTTATTCTAGTGATACGATCGGCTGCATCACGTCACATGATTGAGGTAAAGCTGCACATGTGACGTATTTCAAGATTCATGATTGGCTATCCTCTTGTGACCCTACTTATCAGGTGTCCAGAATAACAGAAACCCAACTTGTATTAATAAATCTGATACCTAGATGTTTAAATTTGATAAAAATAGGCTATACAGTAATTTGTAACAAAAAGTACAAAATTTATCATATCTCAACAAGCAATTTAGCCATCCATTGGAAAGATTAATTGTATTCAACGCAGTCAACATTTCTACCATGGACCCAGTGTAATCTAGACATATCTATCAAAATATCAATAAAAACCACGCTTCAACTCCTTAAGTATTGATATGGTTTGGATCCCTTAATCCCTGAAAGTCCACTTTGGATTCTTAATCAGACTGATTTCATGGATTCACGGATGGACTTGACAAAACTCTGCTGGGTGTTGATTCGTTCGGCAAAAAGTAATGCATTTCAACATTGCTTTATACGCATACATAAATATCATGGTGCATCGCTCAGTGTGGGACTCATTGAATGAGAAACTGTCTCTTCACATTCCGGAAAAGTGACAATCCAACAAGCTTGTCAAGAGTTGCATAATGTGTGCATTCTCATGTATCAAAATCTCTCCTTGGCAACACTCAATGATCAATCTGCTCTCTGCATCAAGTAGAATTATCAGTTTCTTGGAAATTGCATATTGAAGTCATTGCCATTGTTGGTATGCTGTTCGAAGTGGTAGCCATATTGCCCTTCAAAACCAAGCACCATGGGGAAGAAAATTGGGTTTTTAACCCTTTGAGCGCCAAAGTAAATTTTTGTCGCCTTTAAAAAATTTACCCTGGTCAATTTTACTCTAATTTTTGAGAAAAAATTTGCTAAAAAGCTGTAGCCGATAAAATGTGAAATCTGTTTGGTCCAGAATCAGACAAAAGTTACGGAAAAATTCATAAAAATTAGTAAAATGTTGGACCAATGTCTTAATGGGAAAAATTACAACTCTCAAAGTGCTACAATTGATTTGTGACTGTATGTTTCTGAATACACTTTTCAAATCATTTTCTTTGAATGCTATCCAGCTGTGCTTGCTGCGTTTCTCTTTCTCAAAAGCTTTAACAAAGATTTTGGAGATGGAAGGTCAAGGGTAAAGAACACTGGGTATATACTATGCTGAAGTACAATTCAACATTATCTTAGGGAGTCTGTAGTTCTCCACCATTAACCCCTTTGAGTGTTGTAATATTTCCCATCACAGTTGAAGTGCAACATTTTACAAATTTTTATGAATAGTTTGGTAATTTTTCTATGATTTTAGACCTTGTTGACATTACTTTTCATGGTCTATAGTTTTTGATCAAAATTTTGGGAAAAATCTAAAATAAAAGTGTCTCAAATCTGAAAAAAATTGGCTGGGTTATATTTCATGAAGGAGACAAAAATTGACTTTGGGTATTCAAAGGGTTAAAAGCACCTTTAGACAAGTACTGATTTCTATAACATGGAGGATATGATCAACTATTCTTCAGGTACTGTGCTAGGAAGTCCTTTCATAAGGTATGCATGATTCAACATTTGTGTTCAAAAATACTGTAATGAGATAAGCCTTTAGGTAAAGTTTGAACTTGATGATGTTGTAATGTCCCTCAATATTTTCATCCCCATTTGTGAGTGGACACGTCCTGATAATACTGCTGAATTAAACTGCTGGGTTATACCACAGCAAGGTTTTAAGTAAAAGGGGTGTGGGTCTGATATTCAATTGATGACCACCTCTTTGTCCGGCATATAGCTACAGCATACATCAACACATGTAACACTTGTTTCAATAGACAATTTTAAACCAATTTTTCAAGAGTTTCTTCCATTTTCACCCATGAAACTATATCACCATGGACACTATCACCATGACAACCAATCAAATTCATTCTGATCGTTAACTGACTACTACAGCAGCAAAACCAGAGGCCTTCATAATTCCATGGTCCAGGTAAACCAGAGGGTGTCAGAAAAAATGAAAAAAATATTGGACAGTTGGTAGGTGTTGAAACGTGTTATTCGTTATTTGTTGACATGTCACAAGACCTTATCCACACCTAAAATTACGAAAAACTGATCTTGAGCTGTCTTTTTTGTCAAATAAATGCTTATTTAAGTTTGTTATTGTTCCATACGTCAGCTGCTCCATCAGGATAAGAATATTGCTTCTCATTCTTCTGTCATATTACCCGTACCTAGACTTTATTCAACGATGTGTACCCAGTTGCTAGGCGTTCTACCAAACTGGAATACAAATAAAAAAAACCCAAGCAGCAAATTAATACTCCTGTTCTATCCACACAGGTAAAGGTATATCACAATGACACACAAAGTACAGTTTGTAAAATTTTATGAAAATATGCCGCATTAAAAAAAACTTTTATTTTCAGTCAAACAGCTTCATTATAATTGATACGCAACATATGGAAGTGCTTGTATAATTTAAGAGAGAAATATTGTGTTGATAATGTAATTGAAACTGTTATCTGTAGTGTGTAACCAAAACGTTGAATCCAGAAGTGTATTTTGTCTCTCCTCTGTCACTGAACTGAACCAACATATGGCAATTTCACAGAATATGACTTATGTTTTAACCCTTTCACCACCATGGTTTGTCCCAAATCCATTGTTTTCTATGGTAAAGTTGGACCTGTATACAGGGAACTGGGGGTGAAAGGGTTAAGGTAGTATGTGCCCCTTCAGTGAAAGACTTAAACTTTTGCTCAAACTTTCCTCGAGGAATCTTCCGACCATTCTCTTTCACAATCAAGAATAAAAATCAGCGGTCACCTTGCAAATTTTGTTACTGGAGCAACAAATTAATTAATTAAGATTTAGCGATATTTGAAATTCAAAATGACTGCCATCACTGTGTTAACTCTATGAAGAAAATTTTCAACTTTTGAAAATTAAGACTGTGAAAATTTTTCTTACACGATGAGCTTTAAAATGAGCCCAACAAGTGGTAAATCAGAAAGAAATTGTAAAAGTTTAAAGGTCTAAATATCTGTCCCCGAGGCGCATTCTTCCTATAGAGGCAAGGATAAAAACATGTCTTTCATCTGCTGATTGAAAACCCTGATAATAACAGAGCCAAACTGACCTGGATATCAGTCAATTCTTTCATAAATCTCTTGGTGAGAGGTGCACCTTCTGCCATGGTGGGTATTTCAAGTGTCTGGCCTCCATACAGAATGCTGTCCACAGGACACACAACACAGGCCGTCCCAGCACCAAATATCTCCAGTACCTGCGAAACATGTTTGAAAAATTCAAATGTTAGTTGGTATATCACTAATAAAACCTGTGAGAGATCAGACAAAAATATCTCCAGTACCTATGTACAAAAAGTACAAAAATAATGCTAAAACGAATAACTTAAATATTTCCATATTTGGATGTAATATTTTGAGATAATGTACTTCTCCCTAATACTCTAATCTAGATTTTCTATATTTTTATTATATTATAGCTTTGTTAGTACCAGTGAATTTTGCGACGTCATCCATCCAGATTATTACTGATCATGTATCCCATTATCCAGTATTGTAGCTCCAGCTTCAAAATTCACTGGCATTGCCAAAACTATAAAATAATAGCAATAATATACCCCCTCCTGGTTCATAATGGACTCATGGAAAACTTTGCACTCCATTATGTACACAGCTTCACCTCATACACAATGTCATGCAAAATTTGCTTTCGTCCATTATAGGCTGGGTGGGGTACATTATTGCTTTATTATTTATGTAAAAAAATAAAATAAAATCTTACAATATGTTTTATGAGAGTTAACCCTTTCGCCACCATGGTTTGGTCCAAACCCATTGTTATCAATTGTAAGTGTGGACCTCTTTACAGGGAATTAGGGGCGAAAAGGTTAAAACTCTATTTTGAATACTCTCTGTCCCTTCTTTTTCTCTGGAATATTTCTTACCCGTTTATCTTTCAAGGCTTTCATGACCTCAGCCATTGTAAATGTTCTTTCAGTAACTTTGAACTCATTCTGTAAAAACAACAGTAATTAAACAGCCATAAATGTCTACAGTGTTATACAGTATAATTTCGAAATGATTGACAGCTATGTGTTGAAATGTCATCACGACAAATGTGGTATATCTTTCTTTTTCTGCATTTTCCTTGTTGCTATATTTTTCGCACAATGTATGTCATCTTTAACCATTATCCTGGATTCTCTGAGTTGCAAAGCTCAGCGGATTTTAAGTCATAACTTCAGTAACCTTGTATTATAGCAAACAAATGAGATAAGCAATATATCACTTTGGTAAAAATAAAAATATATTTTTTCCTATGATGGGAAAGAGGTGTTTATCACTTGGAAACTTTTTTCATCGTCTGTTTTTTGTTCGATGAGAGTGTTGCAAAAAGAAAAGAGCACACTTTTGTAAATGTCGGAGTTAATCTTGGAGTTTTCAGAAAGCCTACAGGAGAGAATAGTAGGATTGGTAGCCAAATTGCCATCATATTTACCACAATAAAATCAGCGGCATGTTGGATATTTAGAGTACACGTGGTTACAGGCTGCAACTTGTACAATTGTGTGACACATACCAACAAACAATATGAGAGTTACATAAATGTGGATTGTAAACGTATTTATAATGGTAACCCGTTTTAGTACTTAACTTTGTGAATCACACTGGATAATTTGAAATCCATCTCTGAATGTAACAGTTATGTTACCGGTACTCACCCAGTCTCTGGCTAAATCTAATAAACTTTTCCTGGTGATGCCAGGCAGAATGAGGCCATCCAGGGGCGGTGTTACAAGTTCCCTTTCTGAAAATAAAATGAGAAAAAATACCTTACTTTTTGTCTTACAGACGTCGTGACTGCGCCCCGGACAGCCAATTTGCAATATACCCAGCGATATCATGTGCCACACACACAATTAGCTCATTAATTAGCGAAACATTTGGTCAGATGTGAAGTGTGTCTCTCTTGCTGTTATCAGCGCGATCATTTCCTGTGAGTTGTGAAATGTAAACACATCTCCTGGTACAAATCATTTCTTTCAGGGGGTGGCTGCTCACGGTAATAACTTCGAAGTGGTAAGAATAACACAAAATTTTACATGAAATACAACACCGCTAATAAAGTATTTCTTTTCTACAAATACCGTTTCTTTTTCGTTTTTTATAAGACCAAAGTATTGTAAGATTGAAATGCTATACGCGTTTCGTTAGCTCCCCAAACCTCCTGCATTATGGTTTCTTCCAAACGAGAAATCCACTAAGCGGTCGTCAGAATTTGTGGCGGTAAAAGTTGAGTTGAAAAACTTTCGCCTTTCTGTTCGGCATCATCCGATAGCCTTCGCGCACTTTATAGATTATTAGAAATCACTAGTTGCAGTAGTTGGAAGCCCGCAAGTCAAGGGCAAATAAAGGAGAACGTTTTCTAACTTACACGCTATCTAAATATAAGTCGAACTAAATTTTATCGAAGTAATCAACAAAACCAATGTTACTTCACATATCGACTACTCAGAACGAAAACTAATCGATCAATTTCTTATTTAGGCATTCCCGTCTACACGAGTACACGCGACAACAACGACCACGTGAACTTCAACTGGTAAATCAATGAAACGGGAATCCACACAGCCTAAAAAAATTGCGTGACATCAGCGGGGTTATGTCGGAAATGGCTTCAATTATAGCAGTTTCAGTAAACTGAACTGCAAAGACATCATGTTTACGGAGATACCCTTTGACAAATCGAAAGCACCTTTCACAAGTGTTAAACTCGGGGCTGTACGGAGGCTGAAACACTAAAGTAACTTCACGCTCGCCCAACAGTTCCCGTAGGTATGGCTCTGCGATCCGACCATGGTGGAATCCGCAATTATCCATGACAACTGTGTCGCCCGGAGATAAAATCTGATCATCTTGTTCGTCGACGACTTCCAGCGCCTCCTCAAAAAAGTGGATCATTTCAAGGCCGTTCGAAGGGCCATCGAGAATATTAAAGTAATCGACACCCCGTGCACAATGAAGGAGGTTTAGCGTGTAGTTCACGTCCGACGTGTATCGCTGGACTTCAAATGCGGGTTGACCTCTCCGACTGTGTCCATACTGTCTGTTGCCCGATGTCTTTTTGACGCCCGCTTCATCAAAAAAATGCACACTGAGGGGATCAAGTTGAGAAATGTCATCGATGTACTGCATTATTTTTCTGATGTTTCTTTCAGTCAACTGTTCAGCCGGAACACTCTGTATTTTCTTGTAGGAATAATTTAAATCTCTGCCGAGGATGTCGTAAATCGTCCTGTGTGCAGGGAGGTTTTCTTCTGTGCAGACATTTTGATTGAGCAGTTCAGATCGAATTTCGGAAACAGTCATTGAAGGCTTACCGAATTTCAAATATTCCACGAAATTCACGACTTCGGGTACGCACTTTGATCGTAGGGCTCCGCGATTCTTCGAAGGATGAACGAATCCAGAAAGTGAGTTACTATGTCATGTACGGTTGTCTTCGGCATACATAGTTGATGCGCGATCTCTCGAACACTTGTCCCTTTGATCGACAAGTCAATGATCTTCGACCGTTTGTCGATGTCGGTTATTTTTGACATATTTGAAAGTTCCTGGCAATGAGTGACGACCGACCGGTGAAAGTTTTGACTGCACTGAACTTGGCGATGTCTGTGTAAGCGGTAATTTTACGTCACGACTGTAAAGGGCACTCAAAATTTCAATTTCGGGGTCTCACTGAGCAGAAACTTAGAAAATGGTGTTAATTAATCACTCACTCTAGGCAACGACAATAAACGAAAATGATAACTTTATTTTTAAAATATCACAGTGTCCCATACAACTTTACCGATACAAGACGTCAAAATATGGGATCAAATGTAACAGGTTTGATGACCATATTCTGGACCGTACCTATACAGGAAATGGTTTGATCCAGACACGTTTATTTATAGTCTGGATTCATGGGGCGCTTAGTGCGTCGGCAACGTAAACTCATGCCTGCAAAGGCCTACAGCTAAACG
>LD345515.1:70332-81322 GCA_001465055.1 Ptychodera flava
ACACACAGTAAAATGTGCATAGAAAACTATGTGGTCAAACCATGGAAGGCAAAGCAAAGTAGTTTTAGTGGGAGTGAAAGAAATGGCCCTTTTGGCACTTGGTGGCGCCCTTCAAGTACAAGTGTACCTATACATGACTACTATTTCTTGTTAATACTTGAGTATTTCACAGAGTTCACACAGCATTTTGCATCCAATAACCCTGTCTTTTCATTTTTATAGCTAAAATGGCATACATGAGTTGACTGGGAATAAGAACACAAAATTTCTGCCTCCACTGTTGAATGAGCACTCTGCACTTTTATGCACTTTCCTCCATTTCCCTGGCTTTTGGTTGCATCAAGGATTATGAACAGAACTCCTCTGTTGTTGCTGGATATCAGCTAGACATGTATATGAACAGGTTAAATATAAGGATACAAGCTGGTAGATAAATACTAGTACAGTATCTCTCTTCAACAAATGATTGCTGATGGCATCCTTGACATTGGACCTTACCGGTAGTTGGTGACCACTACCTATTTGACTTACAGGTTGCTATATGGCGGGTGCCACATGTGAGGCAGGATGCGCTTTACTATTTTCAAAACACCTGACATCACTTCGTGGTCTTTTTGGCCAGAGGTCAATATATCTTTCTTTCATGAATTTGACTTAGTTGTGTGTACCAGTGATTCACTGTCTGTTCCGTGCTGTTTTGTGTCTATGTTTATAACAGTTACTATTGTATTACGAATTTTGACCTAGTGTTACCGGATTATGGATGGGTGTGATTGCGATTACTATACAAATAAACAGACAACTTTCCGATTGCTTTGCTCGTTGATGACTTTCATGTACCCATGATTCAGCTACAATATCAGATCTTACCTCCTTGTGCGTTTTTCCAAAACATAAAGATGTTCATAGTTCCAACCTCTGTCAGTTGGTGGTCATCTCCGTAAAGCCACAGCACTTGCTGACATCCCTGTTTGACAGCTTCCTGTTGTATCATGATGGTTGGCCCATAATTTCTGTCAAGTTGAGATTATATCTGTGCTGTCAGGGTTATTTTTTTATTTCTTGAACTATAGCATTTTGTCTGTCTAAGGAGAGCAATTTTGTAAGCAGACATTGACACATTGCTATATATTATATCGTACCAGTATATTGACGGCGCAAATGAGAGATCTGATTGGTCAAGACATGAAAAGAACCGTGGTATATTTGCAATATACCACGTTATCATACGCGCAAACTCTCAGCAAGTTCATATATGCACTCGCTATCGCTCGTACATATATGTCCTGAACTGGTCAAAATCTTGTGGTATACCGTTGCTGGGTGTGCTTTATTGCTTAAATATAACAGACACAGTGCTTTTAGTTCAGGACAACTTTTTTTCACATTTTCCCCAAAGTCTTTGTCAAAACTGTAGTGACTAAAAACTTATGTCCACTGGTCCAAAACGATCAAAATAATTACAGGAAAATTTCATAAAAATTGGAAAATTGATGCAAAAAAATTTTGATGGGAAAAATTACAGCTCTCAAAAGGGTTATATAGTTAATATAAGTGTTGCTTTTTAGAATCATGCTATTCAATTATTGAAAGGTAAACCTATTTATTGAAGAAGCAAGACATTATACCACAGGCTGGAATGAGTATATCCACCATGTTTATACTAAAATGGCACTAATGAAACAATTGCTATAGTCTTGGCATTTCTCTTTTAACATAATACTGCCCTCTATAGATACATATCGGTATATATACGCAAGCCAACTACGATAACTACGGTGCGGCACTGACAATCATAAGTTGAAGCCTAAAGCCCCATTAGCTGTATCTTTTTGCATTTTGCTTACCAAATATATAGCACAATCTTTGGGAAGATGTTATGAATTCCTCTTATTAAGCCATATTGTCACTGAAATTTTCACTATTTCAATCCTTGATGATGGATTTGGTCGATTCAATTCAGGTGCCTAACACGCGTATATATGGTGGCCATATTTGAGTTGCGGCTCAAAAATTATTAAAATCTAAGGTGTGTGTCCATTGCTAATGTTTGAAAAATTTTCTGTTGTCACGCTTCGGTAAGTACTTTTACATAAGTTGCATTTGATTTCGAATCCTCTTATTGAAAAAAATATGCAAAAAGATACAGCTAATGGGGCTTTATATGGTGTAGACTTGAGGCTAAATATGACCCTTACAGAAGCACTAAAATGTAGATATAAGAAAACAACTCTTGACACTCACCCTCCAAGTTTACTGTCACCAACTCCACCTTTGAATGCCCTGATATACTGTGGATCAGCTAACAGCTTGACTGGATTAAAACCAGTGGGGAAGTACGGGCCAACCGGACTGAGGATTACAAATAACAGGGAATCTGCAGCAGTGTTTACACCCAAACTCCCCTGTAAGGAACAAGCCATGGAGAGTTCAGTTACTGGGAATGCACTTCCAGACTGACATTTTGGTTGAGGTTACGGTAGAATGTGCATCAGAGATAGATAGATACTTGACTCTCAATTTTTTTTAATAATTTCGTGGTTTGGTGCTTGTCACAATAGCGCTGATTACCATTTCAGGTTTGTTACTAAATATAGCTGCACACGCCCAACTTCAGACAACGCTGCCTAAAATTCGGACAAATTTTGTTGTTGCATGCCAGGCTGTTGTTGCAGTTTGTAGTCTGAGCCATAAATTCATAGTATCTATTATAACACTGGCAGGTGTTATTTTCATCGTTCTTGCGGAAAATGCGGACAAATATTTATTTTTTCATATTCATGAAAGAAAAATGACGTCATTTGCAATCAGTGCAATTGTGGACTCATTTTGAAACTTGTAGTACACGAAGGTCAGACCATTTCGTTTTCATGATATTGCAAACTTAATTTATCCCCATGAATTATTACAGAACTAGTGGCAATTTTGAATTTGAAATACAGTACATTTTAAATAATCTGCTTCAGTCCATTGCACTAAAATTTGCACAGTGACCTAAAACAAAGAATGACTTAAAAATAGCTTTGGGGATAGGTTTGTGTAAAAGATTACAAATTTCAGCACTGAGGTTAATATTGCCTAAGTCAGGCTGGGAAGGATACAAGGATAGTGCTGGTTTGAACAAACTGCACATAAAGTAAATGATCAAATGTAGAATCAGTAAAAGTTGTGTCAGAATTTGATATGTGCAATATTAACTTACACAAAGCATTAAAAGCACCCCTAAATCAGTGTATTTAGGATACAAATAACATATATCATTCTATTCGGTCGATACAAAGGCCAGGGAGTGTATGTACTGGTAGATATGGCTTGGTATAAGTGTACCCTACTTTTTCACATATACAGAATGCTAAGTTCTCATCCTGAGACTATACCGGTGTGTATTCATGTTCATGACATACATCATTGACTGAAGGCAGATTGTACAGCGTTGTCTGCTCTGTGAAATGCCCTTACAGCTATACTGGAACAGCTCTTCACGGATTTGAACAGTGTGTTTGCTAAGGTTGGGAAACATTGGTAAAATGGTTAGGGAACCTCCCCGTCACAATTCTGCTGTCTCCCCTACTCTGATTCTGCTAATGTACTAGTGCTACTGGGAACTCTGGTAAAGCGACACTGTACCTATTTACAACTCTTAACCCTTTCACCCCCAGTTCCCTGTATACAGGTCCAACTTTACCATAGGAAACAATGGATTTGGGACAAACCATGGTGGTGAAAGGGTAAACAAATACACTGAGGAACAAACTATTCCAGTGGTATATTTATTGCATGGTGGAATCATGAATCTGTAGGTATATAGGTTGTCAGAGACTGTGTTGAAAACTACAACCAAATATAATTGGAAATGAACCGGCAAATGGGTTGTACATTTTAAAAGCCATCAGGTGCACGACAGGATTGCATGAACCGATTTAAATCTTTAAAACTTTGGTATCCTGAACTATGGTAGCTTTGAAAAAGTAAAACTTCAGTTCAGGGGTTGACCTACTTGCTGTGCAGAATTTGGTACTGTATGTTACCCATTATAGCATGTCAGAGTTGTTACCTAAAGGTATTTTTGATTTGGGCTGTGAATAAAAAATGTCTACACAAGCACAGTACTCCACAAAACCATTGGAATTCTTCCAAACTCAAAACAACACATCTGATTGGTTGGATTTGGGTGTAATTTGCATATCATTCAAATACTGCAAAAAACTGAGTTTGACCAATGAGAACTGAGGGATAGGATGATAACGGAGTTTAGTAGTTTTATCAGGGAGTGACTGCACATCTTACCGTTGTTCCAATGTGTGTAGGCCTGATGTAGAGGGTGCTGGTAGTGGAATAAGGAACCCATTCCTTGTCTATGCTGATCAGTTTTTTCATACACTTGATGAATTCATCACCATCAAATTCCTATCAGAAAAAGAGAGAGAGATAGAGAGAGAGAAAAACCAAGGAAGCTGCAGTGAGTGACACTGTATCTACATGCTGTAAAATTCTCTTCTACCGGTACATATGTTTTTGAACGTGAATTCTTGCTACCTTGAATAGTTTTTTATCTTATGCCAAGGAGTGAAACTCCATGTTGAAATGCATTATGGGTAAAAAGTTGACTACTCACCACAGCAAGAGCTGGCGATAGTGATCTCATAAATACTTTTAACACAACTGCAATCACTTCATGGCAAAAATTCCGGAAACTAGCTAAACTCAAGATCTTTTCATCTTTTTAGGCATTTCTGGTATGAATTAAATTCCTGTGTATAACCTAAAACTTTAATTTGACTTCTATAGTCTTGTGTTCCACCTGTAAAAATCCCCATGCTGACAACATGGGGAACTGCCTGAAACTTCTATGACTCACTTAGGTGGTAAAATCATATTTAAAGGTATACAGTCACCTGTAATCTAAATATGCCCATATATGGTCAAAGGGGCGTTCCTTGGTATTCAAAATGCCAATGTGAGGGCACTGTTTTTAAAAAGCAGCCACCCGCTTAAAATCTGTGATTGGTTAGATTTTCTCTTTCGATGGTAACTGTGGCAAAATTGGAACAGGTGACAGTATACCTTTAAGGTACAGAGAACTCATCAGCTGGTTCCTGATTGACCAAGCGCGGAATAGATTTCACACAACTATACACACTTATGCAGAGAATGTAGGTCCCTGCAACGTGTAAAGTTATCCTGTGAGCGGAGACAGCCATAGATGTCCAAAATAGCCTGCTATAAAAACAACCATTCGGTCTAAATGGGGGATGGCTATATTTGTTTGATCTCTAAATAGAAGTGTTTGTGGTGTGATACAGAGAATTTAATCGCATAATGCAGTCAATGACAAATGCTTCCCCAAACAAATTCTAATCTATTTCTAGTCAGGATAAATTGATCAGTATTCTGTCAAGGCTGAACTTTGAACCCTGAACTTAAGGTGTCATGAAGGTCATAGAACTTTCCAAATGACTCACTGGAAGACTGGCTCTCTGTGTGCTTCGAAGCATTCTTTTCATATTCATCTCGGGCCTGAACATGCGGATTTTGTTGTCTTCGCCACGGTATGCTTTCATTCCTTCAAACAGCTGAAAGAATGTGAGAGACATTATGATGGATTAGCCAGAGTCTGAGTACAACAAATGGCTTTCATAACTGTACCATATGTCTGTACCAATATGCTGTCACATTACATTATTACAGTATGAATTTAATTTGTATGTCAAGAGTGACAATACACTCTATGTATACGCACAGTCTGTTGACAACGTGAATACAGTGAGAGAAAAGAAACGACAATTCTGTTGGACAAATGTTGAACAAATACTTTTAAAGGTGATGGAAAGTTTCAATTTACACTGTTTTGTTACGTAAAGCACAAAGAACAAAATAAATGACGAAAAAAAAAAAAATACGACACCTCAACAGAGTAATGGAGTGCTGAAGCAGCTGGGTGTAATGAAAAATTCTGGAATGGTTTGATCTGTGGTTTAGCCCATCCTGTTTCTTTGTTCCAAGCAATGGTCAGCATGTGATCTGAAAACTCTTTGCCGAAGACAAGCTTGTCCGGATCAGGTTTAGCCCTCAGTTCCTTGGCAAGTTCAATTTCAATGTCTTCCGCCTGGCAAGGTGGTCAAGTAGAAAAATGAAAAGACGTTAAGATTGAGTCATGATGCTGATAACATAACTTATTAGCACAATTTCAATGTCTTTCGCCTAGCAAGGTGGTCAGGTAGAAAAATGAAAAGACGTTAAGATTGAGTCATGATGCTGATAAGGTAACTTATCCGCACAAATTCAATGTCTTCCGCCTGGCAAGGTGGTCGAGTAGAGAAATGAAAAGACGTTAAGATTGAGTCATGATACTGATAAGGTAACTTATCGGCACAAATTCAATGTCTTCCGCCTGGCAAGGTGGTCGAGTAGAGAAATGAAGACATGTTAAGATTGAGTCATGATACTGATAAGGTAACTTATCGGCACAAAATTTGATGACAATTGGATTAAAGTTCAACAGAAGACAGTTAAATTCATGGTCATCTGATGATTTGGCCAAGTTGATACAAGTTGAAATAATCATATTGTGTACATGAAACCCAAATTACAACGTTTGCATGATTCAATGCAATGACAATTTACAATCAACTGTGTTTCTCCATTCTTTCACAAGGGTAAATTTCCCCTCTCCTTGAAAAAAAAATTGGGGGTGGGGTTTGGTTCTGATTAATGGGAAACCATAAATTATGCAAATTAATTCGTGCAAATTAAGAGAGTCGTTGACAGTTTCATTGTTGAAAGTTTCAGCAAAAGTTGAAGTCTCTCAGTATCGAAGTGCATGCTAACTTTAATCTACTCTGCAAAGAACCCTAAAATACACGACAATTTGACTACTTGAATTGGGTTGGAAGGCAGATTGTATCTTCAGTTCTCTTACCTTAAAAGATGAGGAATTCCTGAGAAGATTGAGACACGCCAGTCGTATGGAACCATTTTGCAAAATCTGTATCATGAAAGGAAAAAAAAATCGAAATACCCTCAAAACACCACTTTCAGAATAGTGAAATAGCTTCCAGTATTATAAAATCAAAGACTTTAAATTTGTGACCTGTAAGAAAAGAATTCATCATCATGATGTATGACATCATTGCAAATAATATGCTAAGTCTGTGACATGGTATTATCTAGGTCTCAGAAACCTCCTACTGATTTTAATTGCAGGTACGTGGATTAAAGTACACATCAAAACTTATTACACGTGTCATTGTGCGTTTTATTGCCAATACCAAGTTGAAGGTTAATCTGCTATAAAAATGATGGGTTGGAGTTTTCAACCTATGACTTTGTTAAAATAGAGCTCATTTTGATGAGTTGGAATCTTACTCGTAGACTAGCCCAGATGTGCTATCTTCTTAGTAATATCTACTTCTTTCTGCACAAGACAGTGCATGCAAAATATCACAGACTTTCCATTTGACATGAATTTCATTGATATTTAATATTCATGAAGTGAGCTGACATCAGGATCAGGCCACAAGAAACAAAGGTGTTTTACAAACTCATCAATTAACCGTCATACTTTTCCTAAGGTGCAGGTGGTTCTGAATTTTATTCAATGTTGGTCATTGGGTCAACACCCATTATACCTGTGTCATACTACCAAAGTGTTTTGCTCATTTGCATAAATATCCCTAGACCAGCCCCAGTCGCTTGGCTTTTCTCAGGCATAGCAGTTACTGGCTGGCCAAGCCATTGCATTCATCCCATGATCTATACGATAGTCTGCCAGAGTATATTGCTTCAATTTACTGCGTTTTGATATTTATGACAACGCACAGACTTGGGGCAAGTCTAAATATCTGTGTTTTTCATGTGTTAATAGAATGTAATGCATTCGCTTGATTACACCTAGTTGACCTGATAGTTTTTTCAGAGACACTTTTCATTCTATACTATTGCTCAGTAGAGACAGCATGCTACTAGACACTGAGGGCGCTGTTCTGACTGGCAGGTGAATTCCAGCACCCTGTCGCCTAACATGATGCACAGAAAATGAAATCCATAACAAAAACAATAACTGCATTCATACAAAGAGAATCAACTAAAAATAATCTGATAGGACTTATATAACAAGTTTGTTGTGTTTGAAGTTTTGCAACAATCACGCACTTCTCTTTGCGAATATAGCACATATTTAACATAAATGCACAACACAAGATGTCCTTAGTAACCTAGGTGCTTTCTCACTACAACCAGTAGGGTATCATTAATCTACCACAGTTCTTCCATCATAAAACGACTGAGGATATACAAATATGTGCAGTATGGACAATCAGCTGAGAGAGTAACTACACTATCAACAGGTTTACTCCCTAGTTCCAAGCTCCCAGTGTACATGCAAGTTCCTAGAGCCCAGCTTTCAAATCATGTAGACTACTACACAACAGCCCTACAGGAAAAAAACGCAGTAATGATCACATCCCACAAAATAGACCCTGAATGCCTGTGTTTGAACCATGAGGATTTGTTACATGCAGAGAATGACAAGTTTACTATAAAACGTTGATTGGCGATATTTATGCCCCGCAGAATTGTCGACTTATTTTTATGTAACACTTTTATTGAGCAAAAATTGATGTAAATCCTGTATTTACTAGCAAGCAATAAATATTATTATTATTATATTATTACTTTAGTTTGACATTGACTGCTTTAGGCAAAAATGTAACAAAGGTACTGAATGATTATCAGAAATTTACTGAAAATCTGAAGTTTCATTTACAATTTCTGGGACTGACTTTCCTGCGTTTCGCTCATTTTACACTCAAAATTTCAGTTTCCTTCTCTTATATGCTCTGAATGGATCCTTCCTAAAATCATGATAAAAATTGAGCACATCTGCATGCGGTGAGGTGGTGGGACCATTGCACAGCGAGTGTAAAAATCTAATGAGCACGTGGCATATCTACATTGTGTTCAATGACAAAACGGAACTTCAACGTTGGACGGAGGCCTTATCTCATAGATCAGACATGAGCTGAGAGTCGATGACCCTAACCATGTGCAATCGACGGCATCCTTGCAGCAGGCACCGGGGATAAGCGGAGGTAAACACACCACACAATGTTATCACAATAACTTATTTCAATTATTTGGTTTCGCTTGGGTCGCGTCATTATATCAACACAACACTTTGTGATCTAGTGGCACGCAGCTAAAAGGCAATAACGTTTTATGAATAAAAGGCAAACAATGTACAAAGGGCAGGTCGGAGAGCTACGATCCTGCAAATTAAGGCACAGATGTAATTCATATCAGGGGTGAAATACTCAAACTTCTTTCGTTCTTCCGTTAGCTAGAAGACAAATCATGCTCCATGCCATTACAAACACTGCATTACAATTGAGTCACTGTGGAATGTTTGCCTAACTGCCGCAGAACTGTTTGGTACACGTGGCTTGAAAAAACAAAGTTGGGAATTTCCACGTATGGTAGCGACGCCCAGGTATATATAAAAAAATGCAACTGAGGACAATGATATGTACATTGTTTACACAAAGTATAGAATGATACATAAATTGTTGAAATACAGATAAGCCGTCTGCTTGCTACTTATGATGTGAAATATGTCACCATTTTATGGTTGATTTGTAAGTGTTTGATTAAAATCAACTCAATCCAACCAGTTGTTGACAAGAACCTTATACCTTGACGAAACAATATTCAAGTACAAAATTCCTTGTGTCAAACTAGTGTAAATGAAAATTATTTGTCTTGTTTACCTTTGACACATGAAATCTGGGATTACAAAAGAATCTGTGAATTTTCAGAATTGTAAATAATTGACTGAATGTAAATTAATCACACAATACATCATATTTGTAAAGAGTACAGTGGCAGAAAATAACCAAGTGTTTGTCAGGAAAAAGTCAATAGCAGTATGGTCCAGTCCTATAAATTGCTGCCTCCGCAGTGAAATAATTTATTAATTATTAGACAATATTAGACTAATTCAAAGTGAAAATAGAAAACTCACGTTATCATGATTTTTTCATTTTTTGATGTACTGATTAGACTTGGTAAAATCATAAAATTGGTAAAAAAAAATTTTGACCTGTATATGAAGCTAACTTTTTTTATGATGAGCTGTAAAATTCTTTAAAAATATAACAATAAGAATATGAATATTTAAACCATTGTCTGATGGATATATAAAAGCTTAGAAAGGGCTATGAAGACAACTGGGGAGTAAAAAATTCCATAGCTTTTTGTGGAATAACTGTTATGGATATTGTGTCCCATATGGATCATGAATTCTGGAACGAGCTGCAGATGGAATTTTATGTTTCCAGGCCAGCATTTGAACAAAAGGTACAATGAGGTTGACAAGACGGCCAATAAAACTAACACCACTGAACAAAATGCACAATAGAACCACTGTGATCTGGTCTAATTTTCAACAATATTGTAATTTGTTCTGAAGGCACACATGGTGAACACAATGTGTGTGTTTTTTTCACTGCGAACAAAAGAGCAGTGTTAGGGATAGAGTTAGGGGTGAGTAAGCCATTGTTAGTGGACAGTGGATGTTTGAAGCCATGCCAAAGTTATACAGTTTAACAGAAGACAATAAACAGCAGGTGCTCAAGGGGACATATTGTCTCCGGGTAAATTTCAATTCATACTTAGGTTGTCAGGTTCAGGGGTCATCAATACAAGGGCACTTGGTATGGATCACTTCCAGGTCATTTGGGGGCATGTGTTGTGTGTAAACAACGAGTGTGTGGACTGAATAGAAAGGGATGTGTGAGGGATGTGTGTGTGTGTCTTAGTGTGTGTCAGAGAGAAGAGAGAGACAGACAGAGACAGAGAGACAGAGGGAGAGGGAGAGGTAAATATGTGTGAGGGGAGAGACAGGTGAATATGTGTGAGGGCGACAGACAGAAATTTAAGACACTGAGAAAGAGAGACAGAGACAGAGAGACAGAGGGAGAGGTGAATTTGTGTG
>LD345515.1:132381-148466 GCA_001465055.1 Ptychodera flava
CTCTCCGCAACTCGATTGAAATGGATTTTGAATAATCAAAATCTTTTCTCTATGAAGATTAAATTTAACCGCAAATTTCCAGCATCACCTGCTGTGAGGTTTTCTGTTGGCAC
Source organism: Ptychodera flava (assembly GCA_001465055.1). Lineage (NCBI taxonomy): Eukaryota > Metazoa > Hemichordata > Enteropneusta > Ptychoderidae > Ptychodera > Ptychodera flava. The sequence goes on from LD345515.1 coordinate 132,495, forward strand.
CAAAATTTTGGCATTTCTCGGTGGAAATTTTTGATCTCCCGACAGAATGTGGCCGAGACATTCGACTTGAGGGGGGAGTGGGGTCAAGCTTGTGAAATCTTTTGCTTCCTGCCGCAAATTGAAATAGATCACTTAGATTAGCTTTCGTTCAATGGGAACTGGTTGGAGTTCACCTCAATGTCACAAATCCACACCAAATTTTGATATCCTCAAGTTACCATGGAAACAGGTCAAGGACAAGGTCAAAATATTGCTGTAAATTTTTTTCCCCCTCCTTATTTTTTGTTCAGCGCCTTTGGGAATAGAATATGGTAATTGATATTTTATGATTGCCCCCTCAGTGGAATAAAAAGCGAATTTTATTATCTTGGTAGGTTTACTCCATTGAAAAGTTGATGCTGAAGGTACGGCTTTTCACGCTGACAGAGCGCATTGTGGCTATACAATAGTGCTCTGTTTTCTCCAATAATATGTGAGGCACCCAGCCTTATGGGTTTTCACACTCCACCTTCCCTCAGCAATTTTTCTCTCTCTCTCTCCTGATTCTAAAAAAAATTGTCCGCGCAAATATATCATGTCTCTCCTGCAGATTTGCAAATATTTGACCAAAAAATATGTCATTCGGTATTTTCTGACGGAACGTTAATGTCACAAGTATTTGAACAATACGGCAAGGCTGTTAAAAAAAGAATGGAATTCTGAATTTAAAAAAAATGATGAGATGGCATGGAAGAATAAGTGTGAATACAGCCTCTGTGCAGATTTATAATATTTTAATCAATTCAGATTGTGTGACCGTGTCAACTGTTTTAATTTGTGGTCTGTTTGATCTCAGAGTTCTGTTTTTGCTGTAGTGTAGGTTTTGTGAATGTGGAGCTTTCTCCACAAATCTCCATCAACCATAGTAGCACCAGTTCTCGGTAATCTCTCATTGTGATAATATTTACATGTCTTTAATCTCATTGCCATGGTATTACGACAGACAGTCCTTCCTTCGAGCACCTAGGGTGTTGCCTTCAAGTTTTATTATCCGATTTATCATCGCCTTGGCTTTGACCTTCAGAGTCCTGTCTTCCTATTGGTCATCGCCATGGTATTTACCATAGATGTCTTCCAACCTATTCGTTACAACTAATTTGCATTTATGTCTCAATTCCTGTCTTTGATGATTTGTTGTGTATGATGGTTTTTCTCAAGATTTTTCCAAGAACTTTGTTGTGTGGTCATGCATGAGAAAGCTCTTTTTGAAGGGAGTATAGCTGTCACCTTTGATAGTATTTTCACAATTTTTTTCCCACACGGAAACAAATACATTGTCTTCTTCCCAGAAGTATGACAAGTACCAGTTATCAGCCTCGTCAGAACAATAAAGTGAATACATATCATAAGCAGTGTGGTTGTTTACAAATTAATTCTAGTCCAGGCAAGAATTCAGTTGTCGACATTGCATGTGGCACACGTTGACAGGCTGTGTAGATATGCCGAATACCTGGTATTACGACATGAGTTGTGGGCAAGAGAAAGAGACTGTATTTTACATATAGGGCAAAAATGCTGGACAGTACATTAAAAAGTCACTTCAAATGTTGATTTAAAAATTGTCACGTTATAGGTCCTGACACTGTAAGTCTCTCTGCTTTTTTGTTTTCAGGGAAAAAAATTTCATTTATGGAGTAACATCTGAATAGCAAATTCCAAATCAGACAGATCAAAGTTTTCAGAGAGCGAGAAACCGTGAAGCGTACATTTGACATTTCATTCAGAACATAAAATATGGCCGTAAATGCAACGGCAAACACTCACATTCATTCTCAGTTGTCAAGGAATTTCTGACAGCTTATTTGTGATGTGCGGACCGTGAGCAGATCAGTAGCCTCTCCCGTAAATGGTCTTCTCTCTAATAACCACTCATCTACAAACGCCAGTTGTAAACTTTGGTATGCGACCTAACCTTATTCTCCGGGCGACTGCCTAAACATTTGGCATTGTTTATCCGCCGCTAAAAATAACCGCTTCCTCGGTTATCATTCCATGTACACAGTGAAGGCGTTATGATTGCTGCAGTTTTTACCCTATATACAAGCAATCTTTTTTGCTGAAATGTTTTTTTCTAAGAATGGCGCGCTGACTGGTTAGGGCAAGAATATTGTTTGACATCTTTTTTTGCATGTGTTGGGTTTTATGACATCATCATGTAGTATCCTTATCTTACAGAGGTTAGTCTTAAATAAACTCTGCGGTTTTGGCTCGACAATCGATATGAGTACCACTGGCCTGGTGGAATTTTGCTGTGGTGTACCAGATATGTCATCTGCAGCACGCCCTTTGACCTTTCACTTCTGACATTTTCCCGCCAAAAGTTGATCACTATATGTTGTATTTTTGTTTACATTGTCAGTGTGATTTTTATGATAGCGTGCAACTTACCGCTTCGGTAAACAACTTGTTATGTTAATCTTTAACATTATAATTCTTTTATGCACCACTGATTTCAAACAGTTGAAAAAAGGGTAAAAAGCGATAGTTGGATTGTCTAATGAATGAAGTCAGGCGCGACAGAACATAGAGGAAGAAAAAATACAATTGGCTATAATTTGGTCTTCTGTTTTTCCTGCCCAAGCTATTGTGTTTCTCAGTGTGTTGTCAACGACAATTGGATGAGCTGTCACTGCAGTTGGATTAAATTGCAATAAAAGGGTGAGAAAAGTCAGGCATTTGTCATAAAAGGGTGGGAAAAGTTGGACATTTGCCGTAAAAGGGTGAGAAAAGTCAGGCATTTGCCGTAAAAGGGTGAGAAAAGTCAGGCATTTGCAGTAAAAGGGTGAGGAAAGTCGGTCATTTGCAGTAAAAGGGTGAGAAAAGTCAGGTATTTTGCCGTAAAAGGGTGAGAAAATCTGAGGTGTTGTAAAAAGGTGAGAAAACTGTGTTGTGATCAAAGAACAAAAGTCCAAATAATTCAGTATTATTTTATTTTTGCCTGTGCAACATTTTTTTTTCACATTTGTCAATGACCGTTAAATATCAAAAACCTCCATGCCATCTTATATATGACCATTAATGTCATCATCAGCGATGTCATCACTTATGACGATGACATGTTTTGACTTTGTCATGTTAACTTAATCTTCACTACATATCAATTGTTTTTTTGTGGTCATAGTGAATTGAAACATTGTCACAAATCTTCCCCGTCACTGCAGTCATCATTATTATTATCATCATCATCATCGACAAGAATATATTGTCAGTACTGCCATTCTTGTAATTGTACCCACTCCATCCCTCATGACATTGCCTCAAATTTCCCTGTTGCAAGAAAACATGTGAAATGTGTCACTATTGTGCCAGACTTTTAAGGTAGAACACGCCTCATGGACAGAAATTCGGGCTTTCAAATTTTATCAATTCTCTTCTGACCTACCACTTGTGGGGGCTCATTTTAAAGCTGTTGATGAAAAAAATTTTCACCGTCTTAGTTTTTCAAAAATCAACAATTTTATTTTTCCCCATAGTTAACACAAGGATGGCGGCCATTTTGAATTTCAAATATCGGGAAATTTTAAGTTATTTGTCTCTCTAGTACCAAAGTTTGCATGGTGACCCCTAATTTTTATTTTGTTTTGGTAAAATTTTATTTTGCTTTGAATGGTCAAAAGTTTCAATAAGGAAGGTTTGAGCAAAAGTCTGAGTCTTTCCCTTTTGAGGGGCATATTACCTTAATAACAGAGATGTTTGAATAAATCTGTGAGTGAGTGTAGAATTAGAAAGAACGCTTGATGCTGATGCGGCAATACCTGTAATAATAAAGTCAAACATATAATATTTACAGCCTGTGTAAAAACAAGAGCAGACCACACAGAATATGGCAAATTTCTACTTCGGTGGTTTCACTGACTTGTTATTTGCACCTTGGTGACAATTATTCATACTCTCAGATTTTTACAATATTTTTCCGACAGCACTTGTGGGGGTTCATTTTGAAGTTAAATAAAGTTTTCATGCCCTTGGTTTGTGAAAATCAAAAATGTAATCTTTTCCCATAGAGTTAAAACAGTGAAGGTGGCCATTTTGAATTTCAAGTGTCGGTATATATTAAATTATTTGTTAATCTAGTACCAAAATTTGCATGGTGACCCTGAATTTTATTCTTGACTTCAAAAAAAACCAGTTTCAAGTTTCCTTGAGGCAAGTTTGAGGAAAAAATGAAGGGTTTCAATTTTGAGGCGCATACTGCCTTAATATCCTCATAACATGGCTTCAGGTGGTGTGCTTACCAAATATGATCTCAATGTTATAGTAAGTTGTTTTCGCAAAATTTGAAAGATGATGTAATCGGGTGACAGGTTTCTCTTTTATTTGGCGAATTTGTCGCCACTCTACAATCTGCTTCAGTGAAAATTTCACAATTATGGAAAAAAAAAATATTGTATTGTTACCATGTGTAGCAAAGGGATATAATGACAAAAGAGAGCACAATAGCGCAACTAATTGCACCATTGTCACTTTCAGAGTTGTCAATTTCCGGGCTGCAAATTGTTACATTGTAGCAAGTCCACATCATTAACATGATGCAGCTGACCAATGTCAAGCTTCCCTGAAAATTAGATTTTTTTTCCCAAGGACTGATTAAATCATAGCTTTCTCAGTACCAGCCATCTTCCATTTATTATTACAATAATTTACTTTTGAAAAAAAGTGCCTTTTCAGGCTGGAATAATATAATGCGATAGTTTTTATCGCCGTATTATTATGAGTATTTCCTTCCATTGTTAAGTAATAATATTAAATTTAAGATATAAATTCTGATTTTTTCAGAACAGTAGTTTTATGGTCGTAAATCTGTGGTGTCATGAGCAATAGTGCTAACAAATGCAGTTCCACAGTAGCAGAAGACATATTTGTGGCGGAGTTTTTCCATTGTATATCATCATCTCAGACTCAAGGAATATTTGAAATGCCATTCAATACATTCTGGTGCCTGACCTTTGACCCTATCGACAATGCTTCATACTCTAGTAGGTATTGTTTGGTTTTCAATGGCAATGGGGACTGAATAAGTTACATATTCAAAGTGGGGCGTACCATTCACCGCAGCCGGGGAGGGATGGCTAGGATGGGACTCACCAGGCCGGCTGCCGGGGATGAGGAAACGGCGGTTAAAAAATCCCAGTATGTTTGCCAACGCCAATCAAGTCAAAATCGTTGATTTTCCCAAATTGACAACTTACTGCCGAGGTAATAGGGTGAGGGAGGGCTATCCTGCTCCACCGTCAGGGGCATTTACATGGCCATGCGCTATTGTTGACTCTATACAAAGGTATCTCTTTTGGATTGAGGCCGGCTTTTGTTATGGTGTGTTTAGAATGGGGAGCAGCTTCTACACAGTGAATGGCAGTCTATTTTATTTTCTGCATACAACATAAGGGCTACAGCTAAACAATACAGCTCACAGCCGACTCGCCAGCCCCATTGAACACTTGGCAAACACAGAGTCTCATAAAAAATACCTTTTCCAGCTCCACACCACACTGCCAGAACATAGCCAAAAGACCTGCCATGTATCAGCTCTCATCACTTTATTGTTTTACTTTCGCTGGATGAACTGTCACTCCTAGAACTCCCGGGAAAAAGAAGGTAATGTACAAGATCACGTCTGTTTCACCTCGATCTGTTTCATCCCTGTTTTGCCGCTGGAGAGAGTCCTGTAGTGTTTGTGTCAATCTGTGTGTTCTTGGTGTGCTCTGATGTGTGTGTGTTTTTCCTCACTTGGCCAGAGTCATCAATTTTTGTGATGATGTCATCAGGGTATTGTTCTGGCAAACTTGGTAATTTCAGCCACTGTTCGGTCATGACATGCCTGCTATTCAGTCTGGGGGTGTTTATTACTGTTGTGCAATGTGGTACGTCAACAACACAGCCTCGTTCATTTCAGTGTCGTAGAACAGACGTACTTGAAATCATACCCGTATCACTTGTTTTTCTTCTCCCCCCGTACGTTTGTTTCCGCAGCTATTGTAAATCTGTCACACTCACACACACACACATTCATTACAGATATCAACATGCAGCGAAAAAGCAGAAGTTGACAATGTTTTCTCATGTACGTGTAGGTTTCATTTTCAAAATTCACAACACATGTTTGTACCAAGTGAAGCAATTTTTTTTCACCTTTGAAGGGAATGGCAGGAAATATGTACTCAACTTTAGTGTCACCACATCTATATGCTAATGAGGCAGATTTTTTCCCATGTAAAACGGATGATAATCAATTTTTCTCCTTTGCTTAATATCATCAAAAAATAGGTATTTTCAAACTGACTTATTGGATATTTTCGGCAGCGTAAAATGTGATTGTCCAGACAGTTGTCATGCGGAGCCTGTTTTGAAATCATGGGTTTCCCTTTCCTGAATTTTCAAACAGAAAAACTTTGATGTATGTGGGTGTGTTTCTGGTATCTGTCTTCAAGCTGCCGTCTGTTGACTTCGCTGCTCTTTCCCAGCTCATCAAGAGCTATTTCTTGTTTATGTTCGCCTGATTTTTTTCAATGAGGGCTTCGAAACATGTGGCCTGTTTGTTCTCGGATAGAGATGAAGGCCGCGGGGAAACGCAATCACAAGGCTGCACGCTTCAGACTTTGATTTCAAACTTGTGAACCCGAGCCAAATTTTTTTGTTTTAGTTAGTCACTAAAACAAAATCGCCCAGCGAATGACAACAGTTATAATCTGTGGCGCGATCATTTGTAGGTCAGCCCGTGGACGTCTCAGGACGGCATGGTGAGGGGAAGTTTTTGGCAACACACCAGTTTGTCCAGTCCGAGTGTTTGTACAACTCTCAGGCTGGCAGAAGGTCAGCCTTTGGTAAAAAGCACACACACACATACACACACAATAGTCAACAACTCCAGCCCACTATTCATTGTCACTCGGGACAATACAAGCGGCTGAACACAATGTTGAGAGTAAACTCAATGCCTTGTGAAAATTTCACAATATAAATGCTTACATAATTCTAATTAAGTCCATGCACATGTGTGTCTCACTCCCTGTGTCCACACTTCCCCGAAACTTGTGGATGTAAATTGGCCAGGTTAAACCACTTCCAAAGCAGGGGGTGCTAGCTTATTGTGTTCAGGTCATGTGTATCGGAATGCCACATGTACAAGCTGTTGACATTGTAGCCAAAAATCAATTTATACTCATTTCCATAATTTTCCATGTGTAATTTGTTATTATTATGTAATTTTTTCCAAAATTTTCCAGCATGTATGTTTTTTACAGGATATCATATAGAAGTTTCGACTTTAATCATATTATTTAATCCTTTCGTGTAATTTTCATTATTGTTAAATTTGTTTGCATGAGAAAATAACTAATAGTGATAGCAGTGTAAATTGTATTAAGGAGTAATTATTCCCGATAAATTACAGACTTGAAAATTATTACTTTGTGAATCTCTAATTGAACATTTCTCCGCTGTCGAACTGTTGTACTCATTTGGGATGGGAAATTCGTTGCAAAATTCATTATAAAATTCAGTAGGCCAGAATTATGTTTCTTTAGGTTTCCTCAGTGGCATTGAAACATTTTATCTCTATGAAAATGATCTTATTATCATGCAAATTAAATTTGCAACAAAAAAACCAAGATGGCTGATCCCAAGTTGCCATATATGGCTCCAGGTTTTCTTACACCTTATGTTATGCAAATGAGCCCGAGCTTTAGTGAAGTGGCATCATCTGTAAGTTGTAAAAGCGAGGTCACCGCACACGAGTAGTGTTAATAATTACAAATTGTGTGCACTGGTGTCAGACTAAAGAAATGCAAAAAATAAAATTGAATAGACCCAAGGGTAAAAAGACACATACGTGGCTTTCAATTATAGGATTATGTATTGTAGCCAATTTTTCCAGTATTTGCATTCCCAAGCGTGCCATTTCATTAAAATTGGACTCAAGACACATTCCGTTTTAATTTTCTTATCTTGGAGGAGGATTAGATAATTTTTATTTTCTGTGAAAATGAAGTTTTGCCCTTTCTCCCAGGATTAGGAAATAAAAATGATCTGTTCTGAGAAGGTACAGTTTGTAAATGAGGGTCTACATTGAAAAATTAGATTGTGCACCGTCGCTCTAGCATTTTGAAATTTATTCATGTCAGGAAAGGAAGCTATTTTTCTCTCTGCGTTGTTTGACTGTGGACGTAAACGAAGACGGATAGCATTGCTAATCTCTTTGAAAGTAGGGACAGATACGGACCAACTACTTGCCGATGAAGATGCACCGACTCAACCGAGAGAAATAGCCTGACAGACAAGTATTTGCCAAATATCAAATGGGTTGTGTCAGTCAAGTGAGCATCCCATGGTTGGCTGTGGGGAGAGGAGGGAGGGAGAAATGATTGTAGATATTGGGAGGGAGAGAGAGGGGGGGGAGGGAGATGGGGAGGGAGGAAGAGCCTGAGGCAAGAAGAATGTGAGACTCAGGTTGTGACACACATTTCATTCCAATTCAAACCAGCGTAGAACTGCCGAGACAAATATTGCCACTTATCAATACATAACAGATAACTAAATCGACAACTGCAGCAAGGGGTATACAGTGAGACAGACAGGGTGACACACATGGACACGGACACGTAGTGCGGGCAAGAAGTGTGTCTTGCACAGAAGACGGAAACATTGACGCGAGTACTATTCAGGAAACTGGATAGACAGGGTATTGTCTGATCACAAACAAATCTCAGACAGAGAAAGTCAAAAAAGAAGGGAATTTGAATTCAAACGTATTCAATTAACAGACAGTGCAACCAGCAGGTCTGTAATTTTGGTGATGACGAGTGCTCTGAAAGCGAAGAACTTCAGGACAGACACCTTTCCACACCTACCAGGCTGGATTTCTTGATTTGCTGACCAACTACGCAAGCATTTGGAATCATTTTGTGAGATGGAAAACTGCAACAAAAAGGCAACATAGCAGGTCCTACTTCACACATGCATTGTACGGCAGCTAATTAACTATTGAAATAAGGGATTGTTGTACTGCGTTGCAATGGAGACTCATGACCACATCTCCCCAACTGCCCCTCCACCTCCCTCCCCCCACCCACCCAGTTTCCTCAAGGAGTCTTACACGTAAGGGGTTTTGCCCGCAAGTCTGTTATTAAAATCACATCAACAGAAGTATGAAGTCCACTTTTCCGTTATCAACTGCGTTTCATGGGATTGAAAGTGAGAATAATCAAATGACACCAATTACATTAAAATACTTTAGCAGATGTGACATGAAACTTTTATCACAATTATTGGAATTTATTCTAACAAATTTATTGTTTCTAGTGTGTATATGCATATATTTTATTTTGTTATATACTGTATATATATATATACATATACGAGGACACTGTATATATATATATATATATATATATATATATATATATATATATATATATATATATATATATATATATCAGAAAATAAATTAAGGTGTATATATTAACAGTATTAACAGAAAATAGAAACTGCGACTTGAAATTTTATTAACTTCAAATAAAAAGCGTCATAGTTTCTGCTGAAAACCACCATATATTAAGTTCCACATTTTTAGCAAGTGCTTTCATTCCTGTGGAAGACACCTGTGATATGCGTCTATGTGTGTGTCTGTATCTGTGTGACTGTATCTGTGTATACATACCGTAGATATACAAAGATCACACATACAAATATTGATATGCAAATACTGTAACTAGTAGCAACTATACTTCCAAAAAATTTGCTTTTTTATCCCAATTTCAAAAGTGGGGGGAAAAATTGAAAGTAAAACAGATACTGAGATTGTAGCTTGATTTGAAAAAAAAAAATTCACAGCTTAGAGCTGATGGGAGTTAAATTCAGAAATCAATAAGAGGACACAAAAGACAGGCTGTAGGCTGAGCTGTTTGCCGTTGTTTGAGGATAAAAGACACAGAGAAATACGATGAACAAGAGATTTGAACAATCATCTGCCAATAAGTAATCCTGACGCACAAGGATGTCTTTGAACTAGAATGCCATAGCGTAATGCGTTAAACACAATGGACCCTGTGATTGCGGCCAACAGCGAAAAAGCCCCAAAGTGGGATTATAAAACACAGACTTCTCTGATTGCAGACAATTGCAGCGATTTTCCCCCCTGAAGACGTGTATGCCTTTAGACAAATAATAGCTGGATCCAAGCTCAGTTGATCCCCAGCTTCCACTTAATTTGACCAAATCAGTGGTAATTTCAGAGGAAATAATGCATATTAAGGGGAGGAAATGGGAAAACATTGAGGTGGATGGAATAGGTCGTAATCTTGGCATGATTTTCTGTGTCAAGGCCTAGGATACGGATTTGTTTGTTTGTGAGTGTGAATCACCGTTTTTTTCATACCTCTGAAATGTCAGGGCCTTTTCTTTTTCAAAATCAGAGTTACTATAGTGCAGTGTACAAGATAAACTTCCTCTTGCGGAGTGAGGTGAAATCACTCAATTGTGAAAATGTTTACAAGTTTTCAGTTTCCTCCTTGTCCGTGCATGATCCTGGATTAGAGCCTTAGTTTCTGGGAAATTTGGTGCCGCGTTGTCAATGAATATGTTTGAGTCTGGAAACTATGACAAATGAGAGAGAAAATTTGTTTATCAGCGTTTTACATCCTCAGAGAACAGCTTGCCAAATTTCTCTCGAATAGAAATGTTGAAATATTGGTCAGTTCTGATTCTGTTAACTCGTGAATGAGTGTGAGACCTTTTAGAAAGCATTTCACTCGTTGTACCCAGTTTGTTTCCTTTTTACAACAATAATTAATATTTATGAAATGCAGTATGGTAGCTTTTCGCAATGGTTTTAAATTTGCTGATAATTTCCTTGGACTTTTTTAGTCCTGCATTTTGTGGTAAGTCAGATTTTGTAACAGTTGCATTCAATGCCAGAGTCTCCAAAAAAAATTTTGTGAGCAAACCAAATTCAGGAGCAAAACGCTAGTTCTGTCCATGCCCAACCTTTGCAGTAGCTGAAAATCAAAAGTGAATACACCGACACCTGTAAAAGAAGCCAGGTCCTCTGCCATACAGCAGCACAAGATTAATTTTGTAGTTTTCAGAGAGTAAAGGTTAAACAAAGGACTCCAGTGGACGTTTTTCATTCATTTTTCCTTTTTGCAAATTTCAGTCCATCCAAGCTTAATACAAAGGGCATCTTTTCCTGATCAAAATAAATATTGCATCATTTAAAATTTCATCGCACTTTTTGGACAGTCTTTTGAAACAAGCAAACACATCCACAAGGTGTATTTCAAATTACTTTCTGAAGTAAAATATAGAAGACATATTAAGATAGGACCAAATATCTGATACAAATCTCTAATGAAATAATAACTTACTAATTACATATTGGTAAAATCATTTCTTTAATGATGAAAGTGACAACACTTTTGAATTTTGCTTTCATAAGTCAATTGAAGAATATTTACATTTGAACAACACACTATCATGCATCAAAAATGCATTCAATACTTAGTAGTTTTTGCTCCAGGAGATAGTCCACGTGGTATAGTTTCTGGCCCATCCAATGATGGGAGATGTAGTTTGAGGAAACAGAATTGCCCAGTCGTATGAAAGTGAAAGATTTATTCATGTCTGGAATTTCTGTTCTCATGGCATTGAGGAGAGTTTGCTGGGCGATGAATTACTCTTCAGAGAGGTGTAAGTTGTTTGTCTCTTGTTTAACAGATCTGATGCCACACCAGTCCGAAACCCACGGTGACAATTCCAATTTTCCGTGAGATTTTCAAGAAGAACTGTGCGGCCGCCATTTTTTTATTTAAGACTCTGAACTGTTCAGACCTCCCAGATTTCATGCCTTCTCTCATGCTAATGTGATAGTCATCATGGTAATTACAACACGTATTGTTCTGTGGTTCAGCCCTGTTGTTTTTCTAGCTCATTCAGAAAGTGAGGTTTTTTTAGGGGCGTGTACAGCATAGCCATCAATTACACCAGGAATAGCCCTACAGATGAGTACTGTCCCAAGCCGCCACCGGGAAGGACGGGGAACATTCGAAACACAAGTTTGCAAGTCCTTTTCCTTTAGTTAAAATGCTTTTCTTTTTTGAAGGAGCTAGAACAAATAAGTTTTTGAGCAGTACTCAGAAACAGTAGTTTGTTCCCCCTAACAACATCTCCTCAACAATTGCAGTTTTGCTTTGATTCGGTTATCCGGACCGAACCAGGATTTTGTTAAATTGAAAAAAACATGTGCGTAATGTTATTTGCGGTCAAAACTTGTTAAACAACAATTACGTGTCGTGAATGCCGAGCAGTGAATTATTGGGGCAGAGATTCTTCCACTGCGGGCCAGAAATGTAAACAGCATGTGTCATAAAGCGGAGCAAAAAGTTCAAAATGTGTCCCACTCGCCGGAACTAGCCAGTAAATCAAGAGCCTGTCTGTGTATTTTACAGGGGTATACAGACTGAAACTTTACTCGTAGTTCCTTACAGAGCTGTTTTTTTCCCTTCTCTAAAATTTCCATGTCGACATTCCATCACAGTATTCAAATTCAAACCAGCGTCGTGCGGCTACTGTGTAAAGGCCGAGTCCTCCGCCTGATTGGCTAGTTGAGTCAGGTCTTGAGGGGGTTTTGATTCTGTGAACAGGCTCGGGGACTTCATTCCTCCATTTAATTTAGAGTCTGTGAGCGTCAGGGGTCAAAGAAGCGGAAGCGAAGAGGTCACTCACAACACATGCCGCATTATCCAGCACTATCATTATTCGCTTCCTATTGTCATATATGCGTGTAGACTCTCTCTGCCTGTTCCACGGGCGGAGACTGGAGAAACAAGTCTGGGACGCACCACTGCGCTGACGGGGATGACAGCACACTTCCCATTGACAAGCCAAGGACGGCGTGACTAGATTTCGTTTTAGGAATTGTATACATCCACCAGCCATGACTTCACAATGCAGGATTGTTTACGTCCAGGGGGCCTGCATCTGAAGTGTGGGACACTCTTCAAAGATAAATCAATACATTGCAGTTTTTCTGGATCTCAACTTCAGATTGTCTTCTGAAAAGTAACATAGAATCACTTTACTCCTCATGTCCTTATCAAACCTCAAGAATCATGTGCTCATTCCACATTCTGCACGTTTTTGTTTTGCTTTGTTTCTTGTTCCCTGTGTCGAGCACAGAGGCATCGACAAAAGTTCCTGTACAAGAACCTGATGATTTGTGGCATGGCTTTCCCATCGAGGCATACCACTGTGACAGTTACAGACAGGGTGTAATTGGACAGGGTTGCATAATTCTGTAACATCCTCACAGACTGTCCCAAGTCAGGTCAAAGTGCCGCTCAACATCCACCGTGTCTCTACAAATATTCACAGTATAACTGACAAAGTAGAAATGGGTTCATGCCTGTTTTGCAGTTTTATCTGGTTTATGCATCTCTTGTCTCTCACCCTCTCCTAAACCCCTGTCACCCCCAGAGAAGGAATAATCCAGCCCTTCACAAAAGTTACTCAACAATTCTCTCTCAGATACAAGTCTCTCCATGACAATTCAAGTAGGAGAGCAATTTCTTCTTTTTTTCCTTTCATTTTCATGAATTTAACAATTTTGTTTTTCTTCACATACTTCTCTCATCATCCCATAATGTTGAGTTTGATGCTGTACAGAATCATCAGCAGTCAGTTGTGAAAATATTTAACTGAAACGAGTCATTTTCCCTTTAAAACACAAGGAAATTCAGAATTGAAGTCCTATTTTCCCAATGCCATCCTGCCATTGGTGCCATTGCACCATCCAAAGCAATATGGTATTAAAAGATTTTAATTTGAAAACATGAAAAAAATGGTATATTATTGCAAGGAGGAAATGTTTCATCTGTAAAATTAGATGTACAGTCTGCAAAGACAGTCGTAGCACTGACATTTTTTTCAACTCTTGTTGCAATTTCTCCTTTCCAGCGTGTTTTTTTTTTTCACCCGTAAATTTAAATGACCCTGTAAACACACTTTGGGACAGCGATAATCGGAGAAGAGACGTAACAAACACTTCGGGAGGGGTAAAAAAAGTAGAGTACTGCAGGCATGGAATGACAAAAGAGGCTATTTTGTTTATCAATGCAGCGCACCCCCACCACAGGAAGTGAAATTTCTATAGACAAGCTTAGTCATTACACGAGCGCACAATGGCCAGTCTTTCGATTGTATTTGTTGAGAGGATCTGACGCATGCAACACTGGCCGGCACAGAAAGGAAGAAAAGTGCGCTTGCCACAAAGAGCCATTGTTGACACCTCCTAAAAAAGTATTCTGTAAGAGCCGGCCAACAATGAGCCTTTCACGCTCTCCTGATTAGTTGCCATGGCAACTGACATCTTTTTTTCAAGTCATCTGAAAAATAAGCTGGAGAAAAGCAAGGATTTTTTTGTTCACAACCTGACCAGGCCTCTGCCAGCCTTCTGTCATGCTATGAATAAACTTATTTTTACCTTTTTTTTTATCCCTGTCTGCCTGTCTTTCTGTCTTTCTACATCTGTCTTTCTCTATATTTCTCTCTCTCTCTCTCTCTCTCTCTCTCTCTCTCTCTCTCTCTCTCAAACCTGATTTACATATCATAGCCAATATATTTCAGTTCATCAGACCAGCCAGAAAGCAATTAACATACAAAAAATGATACTTAACTTCTTTGACAGCCCTCTGTTAAAACACAAATGTACATGACATGGAAATTTGAAATACTAAACTGACATTTCTAAAGTGAACTTAATTAATAATCTCAGGAGTCAGTGGGCATTTTTAGTCCAGTTACCTTCATTACTGAAATTTGTTCTTTATCAATATTCAGCGTACAGGTTAATAGAGGTTAATGTTGGTGTCTGCAAGGTCAACACTAAAGTATCAGAGGTCAATAATATGTTTAAGGGTCATAGTCGTCAAAAAAATAGGATTTTAACATTTCTATAAAGAAAGCCCATATGTGTAAGTGTACTTAGTCTTTGGTTAATATGTGTTCATAGGTCAGCAGTATTGTGTGAATGCTGCAGACCCAGAGGGCAACATATCCATATGGGTATTCAAAGTGTGCTGATATTTTGAATAATGCACAGCTCGGGGGCAATATACCTAATTGTGTTCAAAGGTCAATAATGTTCAGAATAATTTCAAAGCTGTCTGCAATATCCTTGCACTGAATCGATCCGTGATGCTGATCTACGGATCAAAATCAATGCTGAAATGGAGAAGTCTTTCTGTTTCATGTCCGTAGATGACATTGTTGAGCTCCTTGCCAACTCTCAGGGGGCAATAATGGGGGCAATATCAATGAATAGGGTCACCAAGGGTCATAGATGCAAATGAGGGTAATATTGCTGAGCCAGCACCTGGCAGCAGAGGCTAAGATCACTTGCACTGGTAGTCTGCCAAAAGCTTGTGTTATTCAAATCCAAGTGAAGTTTGTCACAGACTCAGTCCTGTTCACGTGAACTTGCTTTCAAATCAGCAGGCTGCAGAACTTCGTCGACGCAAATCATCGTTTTGCCACCAAATTTGCCTGGCCTTTCTTGTCATCCTGAAGCATCAAGTCTATTTTACAGGCAACATAATGACGTATACCAAAATATTCAGGAGACTTCAATAATTTGAGATTTCTGATACTGTTAGAGGAAATAACAGCAATTTTCAACACCAGGCCCTGTGTGAACATGTCAAATGGCTTTGATACGAAGTTTTATCACATGTCCTCCACGTCTAAGGTCTATCACATGATTGTGCCTCTGCCAATCAGAATGTCTGTTAAACTGTGGTGAGACAAACAATATTCATGTAGACCTATAGAGTATAAGTAGAGAGAGCATTGGTGGAGGGAAATCACGTTCTATATTTATGCATAATTTATTTTAAATTCAGTAATGATTTCCTTACCTGATTTATAATAAATTTTCCGTTTTTT
>LD345515.1:153192-181659 GCA_001465055.1 Ptychodera flava
TCACTTCTGTCTAGTTTTATGATCATGCTGTTTTCATAAATTGGCAAAGTCTACCCTATGTACAGGGAAGTGAAGGCATTTTCCGCCTTGCATGGGCTTGATCCTAAGCTTGCTTTCTTGGACCTATGTACAGAGAAATTAAGTGATTCGTCACTGTGGTATTATCTTAAAAACAAAAGTATTCTTTTAAATTTTTGAGATATGCCTGTCCATACGGAAAGATGTGTTTGCTACTGATGTAGTGTAATCCCAATTATTGCAATTTGTGAACATTTTCAAACAGGCAGTTTCAGGCACTTTGCATTTTCAGGCAGTGCATCGGTACAAGGTTTAATATGCCACTTAACATCTGACCAGAATTTGTTCATAACATCGTCCACCACACCATCACACAATTCTCTTCAACTTTGCCACCAGTGCGGTGTAAAATTTGAACAAACTCAACAACGCTGGTATTTCACCTCAAAGGTCACTGTGTGTGGCTCCTCACGGGTACTCACTGGAGGGAATGAATCCTTTGAACATCGTATTTTATCAGAATCTTATTGCTTTCAAAGATACGGTATTGGTTTGACTTTTGTATAAAAACAAAACATATTTTATCATAATCTAATTGCTTTCAAAGATACGGTATTGGTTCAGCTTTTGTACACAAACTAAATAGGGGCTAATGTGCAGTGTCTCAGAAACTTTTACCCAATTGGTTGGCTGAAACTATAGCTACAATTGAATTATTTCTGAACAGCTAATCAGATAGAGAATAGCCCTAGTTATAAACTGCTTAGGTTGCTGTAAATTATGACAGTCTGCCAATCAGATACAGCTTTCCGAGCTGCTGCACATGGCCAGCAAAATGGAGTGAAATGGTTCTGTCAGTTGATATCTGCTGATACAGCTCTGTGGAATACAGCACACTGTAAACGGCGGGCAATGAGATTGAGCACATCTGACCCAGCAGTGCAGAATAAACAACAGTCACAAAAGAAACCAACCCTATTGTTATGTAAATCATTTACTCATACCTTTAAGGCCAGGAGAAAGTTTTACTGTTATATGCAAATCACATTTCATGTTCAGAAGTAGGTTGCAAGCTGATTGGTCAGTGATGTCTTTTCATGTGGATATCAGCCAATGAGAAATGACTTGGGTCAAAGAAACATGCTTGTTTCCTGTTATTCAGAAATTTGATGTGTAAGACACTGACTATTGTATCTTCCAAGCTATTTTCAACCTGTTTTGTTGTAATATGATATCAAAACTGGTTCTAATAATCAAATCCTTTGGAGGTAAAACATTACCAGCATCCTACACCACTGAAATGGGTAAGCATACCCTGCTAGCATGGTACACCCATCAGGATTGGTCCACGCACCTTTTAGCATGTTACACCAATCAGGATTGGTCCGTGTACCCTGTTAGCATGTTACACCAATCAGGATTGGTCCATGTACCCTGTTAGCATGCTTCACCTGTCAGGATTGATCCATGTATCCAGCTTTGAATAATTACAATCTACCAATCAGCTATAACCTTCTGAGCCGCTACACATTGGCCCAGAATGCATGAAGATATTTTTTTTCTTTTCATGCGTAAATTATGCATTTTACCTGTTTGCAACCAGACTATGGTACATGCCCACTGTTGTCAATAGGAAGAACTGACCCATGTATGGGAACATGGGGGTGATAGGGTTACAGTATAGCCTCCAGCCCTGGGAGTAACAATCTGGCTGATAGATATATTAGGTCTCCAGGGAAAGATTACAACTATGACGCAAATAGTAACATAATGAACTGTTGCCGTTAAACATTTCACCCTCCCACCTCTTTCTCTCTCCTTAGTAGACCAGAGAAAATAATATAGGTAATAACTCTGAGTTAACCCTTTTAGCGCAAAAATCAATTTTTGTTGCTCTTATAAAATATACCTCAGTCAATTTTTGTCAGATTTTTGCCAAAATTTTGATAAAAAGCTGTGGCCAATGAAATGTTGTGTTTGTTTGGTCCAAAATTTTTCTAAAAAATTACAGAAAAGTTCATAAAAATTGGTAAAATGTTGCACTAAAATTTTGGAGGGAAAAAATACAGCACTCAGAGGGTTAAAATAGTTTGGGAAAAGTTTAATGAGTGAAACGCCTCCCATTACTATGCACCTCTGTCAGACAGCACCGGTCAAGACATGCCAGATCCCATGCAAGTTACACAGGTAATAGAGTATAACAAAGAACATGCATTGAAGACTTCAAGCACATCTCGATGTGTTAAGATCATTTTCCGTACAAGGGATAGATTGATTCGGCAGTAAGGGCTTGGACAGATGGTGTAGCCACAGAAAAGAGAGAAAAATAATAATAGTACTTCAGATGCAGTGTAGTATAACATGCCAGCAGTATTGCATTCCAGTACTACCAATAATTTACCAACTTGTTTTGAAGTCTTATAAGCTACATGTATCTAATATTCTATTCACATTTCTTCCAAGTGTAGAACACCTGTTTCTATATTGAAGGAGATATTTTTTTTTATGCTACTCTCAAATTTGTCTTCAACAGATGTTGGAGATAGGTGAGTTGAAATAGGCTCATTGACCTACTCACCCCCAGTTCCCTGTAAGCAGGTCCACACTCATCATTAATAGCAATGGGTTTAGGCCATACCATGGTTGCGAAAGGGTAAGATTTAAGGGGGAGAATTGAAAAATTTTAAGGGAATGGCCGCAAGTTGAGAAATAACACATGGTGCAATACATTTCTCAATACAAGTGGATTTGAATTTTTTTCTTTCACGTAGACATCCGTAGCGTATGTTAATGGCCCTTGGGGCATAAACAACAGCTCTTGTGTGTTCTGTCAGTGGGAAGTTTCTTGTACTCCCCCATTGGTTTCATACATGGAGGTGTGCATGTGCTGGAAGTGTGACAAAAGCTCGTATTTGCCGCTGTGCAGGTAAAGCGGGGGAAAAAAAATTCCTCTCCCCCAGAGAGACAAATTCAGAGGACATGTCAAAAGATATGATTAATTCATCATTTTATTCGGAGCTATTCTCTGCGCAGGCAGGATTTGAAATTCATGAGCTTTCTCCGCGCATACACAAGTGCACAGAAACAGTCCAACACTTCCTTCTTCCCACCGTCGCACAGAATACATTGAAGGCTGCTCACAAAAGAGGATTTGGTTTGGTAATTTGCTCTCTCGCTGACAGATCAGCACTTTTGTCGTGACCTTTTACTTTGCGACCAGCTGAGAATCACTTGTGTTCTTACTCCCATTGTTCACTCCATGGTCCTGAAAGTACTAATCATACCTGTCCCAAATCTTGAAGTGATGGTTATTCGCCGAATGAAATCTTCTTAGCGGGTACTTCAGTTCACGTGAGGTCTGCGCAATTTGGTTTGCGGACATTATGTTTTATGGTATTTATTCACTTTAATCGTGGATAGCAGAGAGCCATCACTGTGGTGTAATGTTGGACAGCTTTTCATACTCCAAGTTTAATTACATGTTTTTTTCCAAAAGGGCAAGTAAACCTTCACTTCACGTTTTTTGAAACGCTTGACAAAATTTTGTTACAAATGCGTCAACGTTTTACACCTGTGAATAAAGTCAAGGCGAACGTTACAAGTTCAATCACTTTCATTGGATGTAATATTTCATCCAAGCAAATCAATGGATGATATGACAGACCTAAGCTGTGCTGTGTTATTCACATAGTCAAACAAGAATTCACAAAGCTGTCACCTGTAACAGTAATCTTCTTTGAAATCAAATTGTCTTGTCTTCAACATCATCATGGCATGATTGAAATACTTAACCACACAACTCATGACACCAGTGGCCACCTGCCAGGCTTTTCACCCTGTTTTCCCTGTACAAAAGCCCCCCACTTTGTATGTAGCAGAAACGAGGGCTATGTAGCAAAAGTTTGGTGGCGGGAAGGGTCATGACACACTGACCATTGTGATCACGCATGGCTGAATGAGCTTCCACTGATTTCCACAACACATTAACCTTTGCACCCTCAGTTCCTTGTAAACACGTCCACACTCACCATTTGATAACAATGGGTCTGGGCCAAACCATTGTGGTGAAAGGGTGAGATACAGTGGGGTTTTGTAATATGCTCAGCATACTCAGTATCAACTGATCTAGCAAAGAGGATAGCACCAAAAAATTGCTCACCCCATCCATGTTCTTATATCAGCAGTACTATACCCAAAAGCAGTGTGTTTACTCACAAACTGCAATATGTGCTTGAACTTAAAAATTCCCTGAAATTCACAGTCACATATTAATTTTCATATTCTGATACCCAAACAGAATGTTAATGAACATAAATATTTACATCAGTGTTGAGTTTTTCACTCACACATGTCAAAGAATTACTTGTCACCTTTAACCTTTTGACCCTAATCCCCTGTACACAGGTCTGCAATCATCATCGATAACAATGGGTTTGGGCCAAACCATTATGGCGAAAGGGGTTATATATGGCACTCAGAGAGTGTCACATTAACATCATCCAAAGATGTTTTTGATGCTATGTCTTTGCTGTGAAATGGAATTCACCCTTTCACCACAACATTTGGGTATACCGGTAGACTGGTTATATTAAAGGTATACTGTCACCTGTTCCAATTTTGCCACAGTTACCATGGAAGGAGAAATCTAACCAATCACAGATTTTAAGCGGGTGGCCGATTTTTAAAAACAGCGCCCTCACATATGCATTTTGAATACCAAGGAACGCCCCTTTGACCATATATGGGCATATTTAGATTACAGGTGACTGTATACCTTTAACTGGCTAGAAGCTGTAACATTTGATGATTGTTTTCACAATTTTTGTGTTGTATGTCAATAGCAAGTTCTTGTGATGTTCTGCTCCCCTAGGCAGGGTAAAATACCCACTATTTAGCTAGTCAACACAGCTTCTGTATCTGCAGACTGTATTGTTATTGTTTACATTTGAATTCTAGTCCTGACCAGAGTTCACTTGTCAACAAGAATGCAGTCTACACATGTACAGGCTGAGTTGACAAGCTGAATACTGTGTATCTCAACATGCTTTTGGGAGTAGAAAGAGAAACTGTTGTTGATGTTAGCAACCAAAATAGTGGAAAACATCATCAAAACTTTCCGCTGCTGGCCCTTTAACCTTTGAGAGCCAAAGTCAATTTTTGTTGCCTTTGTACAATATGACATCAACAATTTCTTTCAGGTGTAGACAATTTTTTTCTGATTTTTCCCAAAATTTTGGTCAAAAAATGTAGTGCGTGAAAATTTATATCCATTAAATCCAAAATCATGGAAAAAATTACAGAAAAATTCATAAAAGTTGGTAAAATGTTGCCCTGATATTTTTTGGGGAAAAACTACAGTGCTCAATAAGTGCCGTTGGACCTGTCCACTGTAATGTAAGGGATGGAAGGGTCATTGCCATTCAGAAGTTCAACTCGAATTGCCTCACTACCTCACCACCAGTCTTCTCTCATTGTTTTTTCCTCCTTTCCAGGTCAGAGCAAAGAACAGGCCACATCTCCGAGCACTGCCAGCACCAGCAGCTCACTGAGCAGCAGTTCCAGCAACGACAGTAAGGTAAATCTTGCCACAGATAGGGAAAAAATAGCACTAGAGGCACTGGCACATCAGTTATGCTTGAGAACATCCACCACCTCCTCCTCCTCCTCCTCCTATGCCACCAGTGACGTAGAGAAATCGTATCAACCACCGCATGTTTACTCCACTCTCGGACATAGTAACCAACAGGTATGAATCGGCACTTTTCAGAACAATGTCACGAGATTATCCATTCTTTGCAACGTTTACCTCCAGATTTGAACTCGGCTCTGTCAAGTTTTTTTCATTTCAAGTGTCCAGAGGGTTATTGACACTGCGGACACTGCGTAGTGAAAATGGACAGTCCATTTTATTGGTTTTACATGAATTGGAAAAGTCAGTGTTGGCCTGGTCTGTGACAGGCCTGTATGCCAAAGACTGAAAGAGACACTTACAGGGACAGCTTGTCTCATATTCAAAATTCTCTAACGTTGCTAGACTCTTTAAAAAAAACCCTTAAAAAGCAGTAAATCAGTCCGGTTGCTGCAAATGTCCCTTTCCAGTCGCCTTTGTACAGTTGTGATACGTTTAGTTGGCAGCAGTGGGATTACAATCCTATAGCATGGTGGTCTGTGACAGAAAGTCCCACAACCACCATAATTGATTCAACTTCTTGTTTTATCAAACATCTGAGTGCTTGAAATTAATCAAAAGTGAAGCCCCCACCGCCCACAACAATGTCTCCGAGCAGTCCTGCCTCCCAACAAAGCAGTAAATCAACAACTTTTTAAGCCTTTGAAATGTTACCATGACCACGAACCCAACCATAAATAAGACGCAAAAGCTGATCAAATCCAAAAAAAGCCTTGCTGTGTATTTCTTTACGATTATATGCTTTTGTATCTAATTTAAACAGAGATTTGTTAAAACATTGAGATCAATACTGTTTGTCATGCGTATTGTGCCATTGTTTGCAAAACGTCAAGTATTGTCCAATTGTTTCCCCGAGTGGTTGTACCAAAACATGTTTACGTCCTAATTATCTGAAGTCATCTCTCAATGAAAACACTGCGTCAGTCTTTTGTCGTTCTGTCCACACAAGTTGAATTCTCGGCATTTCACTTTTTGTTTCTGTAACAAATCAGCAATGCTGTATGCCGCACAAACCCTCCCGCACAAACCCCCCTCAAGGAAAATATCACCACCAAATTTAGAAACAGCCAAACACAGTATAACTCAATCAGAACTGTTTTCACAAAATCATTATACACTTCACCTTAGCAATGAGTTCACAGTTTCAACTACCTGTTCGAAGATAAAAGAAATACTGATACAAAATGAATTCCTGAAGTTATCGATACAACCCTCTGCTTTGATTACAGCTACTGTCAAGCATTTTGTGTCGTTGTCTGCAAAATACAGGTGTGAAAATCACAGGACTAACAAATATTTTGATTCTCAGATAAATTATTCAAGCGAGACCCCCAAATTTTTGCTCAGTCTGCTGTTCGGCATGTTAGAGACAGGCAAACTGAGACCTAAATAAAGCTAGAATTAAAAACATTCTTTTGTTTGTAAACAACCATATCTTAAACAGTTAGCCAGTTCCCTTGTTTTCCTCCCTATGTAACAAACAATTCAAATGTTGATAAAATTGATTTGTTGAGCAGTGTCAACGACGAGTGGATAGCTTCTAACTTCCATGCTGTCAACCATGCTATTGAAGCATGTGTTTAACTGTAGACGGAAGCTTTCTGAATAAAACCCAGCACAACAGTCGTATCACATCATTAAAAGCATATTGCCTTCCCTGAACCTTTTGATTATGGAGTGCTGCTTCTATAAAAAAATCCATTTTGAAAAAAAAAAAAGTATTTGAAGTATATTTTGAACTTTGTGAGCTGCAGTGCATGTACCATCATGTCAAAATTGAGAAAAAAAAAATTTAACGAGTTTGCAATGTCTGTGGTAGTGCGCCCTCTATCATGGACAAACAAACAGTGACCACACCGAGGAAAGCACCAAGAATGGATAATCTCTATGACATGTCACATCCATTGTTATGTCATTTCATTCATCGTGGTTTGTTGTTTATTTTCATGGACAGTTAATACATTGCATGACTTTTGCTGTGAAATGCAGTGAGTTTACAGCAAGGGTCAAAGGTCAGCTCTTCGGGGTTGATAAACCTTGAGCGTTTGCCATGTTTTGCAGTGTAACATCTCTGTCATTGTGTGTGTACATTTCAAGCATGCCTGCACATCTGCATGTACGTTTCCTGCCATGTGATAAATGTACATTGCACGGCTTGCATCATCCAGAGATTTGTTCGGAGGCTGCAGACTACTACCATAGTATCGAAAGAAAAACAAAAGTCGAGCTCGCATTCTCCTCCTAAATGTAAGCCAAAAAACAGATTTCTGCTGACAAAAGTGAGAGTTTGAAGTTATTTTTGAGACATAGTCATTTACAAATATTTTCATGTATCAACAAATCTAGGATTATGTATCTACTCAACATGAACTGCTTCATTTGTACCACTTCATTGTGTGTGTGCTTCATAAAGCATCAGCTGATTGGTTGACTTCCAGCCATTCAGAATGGCTCTACCAATCAAAAGTGCTGTTCTCTGTCATGTCATGAGCAAATTTATGACTCACTTTATTCTGACAGAACATCAGCAGATGTGTGGATTATTCCCTCAAAGATATTCATACCGGAAATATTTGTTCAGTCAGCCAGTTACTCATAAGACAAGCGTACACAGATTCCGTGTTGACTCAAAATACTCAAAATTTCGGTACAAAGGTTTGCTGTTTACTTTTGTAAAACCCTTTGAGCGCAAAGTCTATTTTTGTCACCTTTACAAAATATATGCCATTCAAATTTTGTCAGATTTTTGCCAAAATTTTGATACAAAATTATAGCTAATTAAATGTTATGTCAATTTGGTTCAAAATTATCGAAACAAATACAGAGAAATTCGTAAAAACTGGTAAAATGTTGCACTAAAATTGTGGTGGAAAAATTTCAGCACTCAAAGGGTTAATTTGAAGGAAAGGAAAGGAAAATAACCCCTTTCAGCAAGTTGTTTGAAGAATTTTAACCTTTTCTCCCTGGATGCAAATTGTATTGGTCCAATAATAACATGAAAACAATAGGACAGTGCCAATTATGATTGTAAATAGGTTACTTCATAACCTTGCATACTGGCCCTCTCGTCATGGATCAAAGAATCGTATATCGACCTCAAATGTAAGTTTCTGTCATGTTTTCTTAGTTAGAATAGCAACAAGATTTAAACTGGTCTCCCCATGAATGCTGAAGATTTCTTCTAACTGTCAAGTTTAGTCAAAGTATCGACAGTAGAGGGGGTATGGTCAAATGGATATTTTATGTGACAATTTTTTTTTGGTTTTCTTTCCCAGTTATAATGTCATGCGTAGACACATGGTTTGAACACTGTTGTACAGATCAACGAATTATAGTGATTCAGTATACTAACCTGTTCACTCCCATTTTTGCATAAACAGGTCCACAATCACCATTAATAACAATGGAATAGGGCCAAACCATTGTGGTGAAAGGGGTAAAAAATATTTTCAGATTTCTCTCAACAGTTCACAACTGTACAGGCTGAGTTGATAGTGTTAGTACTCGGGATTTCAATAATCTGAAAGGAATAGAATAGGAAACTTTGGTTTATACGTGTTCCAAAAATAGTGAAAAATATTACGAGTTTGAGCTCCTGTCCCCTCGCATTGGATTCCTGACATGTGTCGTACCGCATCAAGGCCTTGAAAATCAGATTCAGATTGCAGAATCACATCCAAATTGTTTGATGCAGTCTAAACTCTACACTATTAGTTCCAAATTGATGTAACGGCAAAATTTACATTTTCCACCTAATAAAACATTATTCAAGGCTGATGAATGTAGATTTTGATTTACAGTATCTTGAAGGTCAGTGTGCGCCTTTTTGAGCCAGCATTATTTGCACCGTGAGGTCAGTCAAGCTCAAGGGTATTTTAGATTCAGACTCGTGTAGAATCAGCAAGGTCAGCTTAAGACATCAAGATCAGGTTTAGAATTTATCAAGGTCGTGAAAACTAAAATGTGCATTAACTGGTATGGTATAGATGATTTTAGTTCATGGCATCCCTTTTACCAGAAAGGTTTTTCCCCCTCTTTTTAATGTAAAGATGTGTTGAGTTTCAAAAATTCAATCGCGTGCAGACGCGGATTCAGATGTGCTTTTCCCACTGACAGTAATGAGATTTAGATTCATGCATTTTCCAATGAATCAATAAAATTGGCATTCTGATATTTATAAAGGTCATTCTCCCGGTGAAAAGAATAAAATTCAAATTTATTCCATCTCCAAGGTTGATAAAAACTCCAAATTCAGATCCCCCATCCTCCTTAAATGGTAAGGTCATTTGAGGTCGTCACAATTTTTATGCCTGGAAGGCAGGGGTATTTATTAACATGCTAAGGTATACTGTCTTAATTCTAACAAAACGCTCTTATTGCCCACATAAAAGTTAAACTACAGTATCCCACAATGGTTTGATTGCCATTTATGAAACACCTCGGCATACATTAAACATGTAACATTTTGCCTCGGCATACGGCATAGATCTAGAAGTAGCTTACCCACTTTGCAGAAATTTCGAGAATTTTTTTCTGAAAACAATCATGATTTAAAGGTTTTTCGTGAAAAGTCAATTGGAAAAAAACAGACTCAATGTAATTCAATGTAAATATACTTTCTTTTTATGAAAAATGTATCAAAATATATTTCTTAACAGACGTTACATTGCATATAGACTTACAGCATGGTATTCTGAAAACAAAATGGAAGAGAGATTTCTTTTATGCCAAAGTGTTACTGACTTCGTGAAAATTTTAGTTGTGAAACATAAAAGTATTTAATGAATCAATATTGCCAGTCAAATTATTTATGAGTAGTTCTCCAAGGTAAATTGTAACTACAAAACAACAGGACTTTAACAAACTTTTTTGCAAATAGACAATTATATTGTTTCACCTTGAGAAAATGTCAAATTAAGAAGTTTGAATGTCGTAGCATAATTTTGTTTTACTAAAAGAACCAGTCCAAAATCCAATGTATGTTGAGTTAGTTCAAGTGATTATATTTTGTAGTAAAGTTTAAATCAAGAACGGATGAATGATTTCAAACCTCATGACTACTGTATGTATAGAATAAGACTTTCAGTTTAACCCCCTGTCACTGACATGGTTTGGCCCAATTCCATTATTATCAATGGTGATTGTGGGTCTGTTTACAGGGAATAAGGGACGAACAGTGATGTGGCTGGGTGGTCAAAATTGACTTTACAATTTTAATAGGAATTTACAGACAATACATGATGGAAAACTGCCTTACATGTAACAGTGTTGTTGTTCATCAACCATTTAACCTGTCTCAGTAGGTCGGTGAAACGCTTGACAGAGCCATATGCGTACATCATGAGAGTACTTGCACCCATCACTATCCCCCATGTGCCAATTGGTTCTGTCAGGAAGCAAGGATTTGTAAAGAATGGAATTGAATGAGCTCAGAACAGCCCCAGAATTTTTAACAATTTTCTCCGACTTCTCACAGGGAATGAAGGACAGAATGGTGATTGATCTGACTGAGGAAGAGGAGCGCAACAAGTTGGAACAGTGTAAGTGCTGGAAGGAGGAAACCCCATCTCTGCCGTAGAGGGCGCTCTATACCCACACTAGCTTGAAATTTTGGTCTGGCTTTTCCTCTGCTTCAGTGCGACTGACACATAAACTTGTCCTTTGATGAATACATTTTAGGGGTAAAAAAAATTATAAAGTCACAGAATATATAAATTAATGGATTTATTTGCAAACTTTCTCAAAATTTGAGATAAAGCGGCTTCTCCTTGTTCCTGTAGCATTGCAAAGATGGCAGAAATACAACTTACATGATAAAAAAATTCAGACTATGGATTATTGTAAAGTCAGTTTCATTTTCAAGAATTCCAAGATTGACTCATCCAGATTGACTCAACTTTTCTTGCTGATGGGTTTTCTAAAAGTAATCCTTTTCAAGGTAGAACATGCCTCTAAATTGAAAACTTAGACCTTTTCTCAGACTTTCTTCTGTAAAACTTGATACCTTTCTCTTTTAATATCAAGAAGTGTAACCTTTGGCACTTTGGAAACAGACTACCCTTAAATTATTCGATATTTGAAATTCAAAATGGCTGCCATCCTTGTGCGAACTCGGCTGGAAAAATTAAGTTTAGATACTCAGGTTACTCCCTTAGATTCAAAATGAGATCCCCCACAAACGGTAGACCAAAAAGCATAATGAAAGTTTAAGAGTTAAACATCTGTCCCAGAAATGTATTTAACTTGAGGAAAACTTTGTCTCTGACTGCTTGCCATAGGTTTAACCAATGAGATGCATCACATTTGGCAGCCAGCTGTATTGTTCATCTGTCTTGGACTAAAATTTTGTCATTTTGATGTTTTCCTGTGAAGCACACTTCAGAGACGGGCACATCACAAATTAAACTATCCTGTATCTTTTCATCTTCAGTGTCTCCGAGCAGCGCCACCATTGCCAGGATGTATCGAGACGGGAGACGCTACCAGCCGAACGAGCCGCACATCAAACGACCAATGAACGCTTTCATGGTGTGGGCCAAGGAAGAGAGGAAGAAGATTTTGTCCATGCATCCAGACATGCATAACTCAAACATAAGTAAAATACTTGGTAAGTTTTTTGTCAATTTTTCCAGGATCAGTCACGACTCTAGGTGTTTGTGAACGACATTCCAATTGTGAAAAAATGATCAAATTGTATTGTGTAGCGGTTTGAAAATTCATACTCGTATACTTATCCTTCAGAAATCACTGTCTTTCGTTTAAAAAATGGTAAAGGGAAATATTAATGGTGGTATTGAAACTGTCACACTTATCTGCTGATGAAAAACTTCTGTTTTAAAAGTTTACTGGAATGATTTGGGCACTGTACTTTGTGCAAGGACTTTAAAGTCTTCAGCATCAGATTTCTTGGTTCATTTCTTGATATTGGTCCTATGATGGACATATCAAGTATATGTGTGCAGTTTGGAGTAGGCTTAAGGTTAAGGCTTGGGTAACGTCCCTAGTGCTGTTCTATCTGTAAGCAGAGATGAGGGCGTGTTTTCCCAGCATGTTTAACAGCTTCTTACCAATGTAAAGTCAGTAAATTCTCCATCAGATTTGAACCCACAACGTATAGCGAGTGCATATATGTCGTGAACTGGTCAAAATCTTGTGGTATACCGTCGCTGGGTGTGCTTTATTGCTATTATATCATAACAGTATATTGAAATTCTGGCGTGGAACATCAAAAACGGATTTTTGCTCAAGCTGGAGAGCTCGCACGTATGCCAGCCGTGGTATATCGCCAATATACCACGGTTCTTTTCACATCTCGACAAATCAGAGCACTGTATTTGCGCCATCAATGTACTGATATGATATAATAATTAATATATAGAGGCTGACATCTTGACTTTTGTCTAAATCAGGTGCCAAATGGAAAAATATGTCAAACCAGGACAAGCAGCCGTATTACGAGGAACAGGCGCGACTGAGCAAAGCGCATCTGGAGAGGTACCCGGACTACAAGTACAAACCACGTCCAAAGCGTACTTGCATCGTGGATGGCAAGAAGCTGCGAATCAGTGAGTATAAAGCCCTGATGAGGGCCAAGCGACAGGAGGTGCGGCACGTGCTCTACACGAGTGAGGCACAACGGATCGCCGTGCAGCAAGCCCTCGCGACCATGCCGAGCCAACCCATGGTGCGATCCATGTCGGCCAACTCACCGTTAATGGATCACCCGTACCTGAACTCGCCAGAGGGGGCAGACATGCACCACAATATTAAGGAAGAACCTGCGGAAGACGCATGAGAAACTTCTTGTGAAGAAAATGATAGGAACTAGCAACTCTGGTATATTCGCTATCTGTAGGTAGACAAAAAAAATGTAGCAAAAAAAGTTGGTTTTGACACATTGTTGTGAATTGTATACAAATTGTAGCATGAAATGTACACTATTGTAATGTATCTAGAAATTGAAATGTGTTTACTGGAGAAAAAAAAACTGTATGTGTAACATACATGTAGGCTTTCAAATTGACAAAATAATTGTGAAGAATGTCAAAACTGACAAGATAATTGTGAAGTGTTGAAAAATTAACGAAGAATTGTGGAGAAACTGTGGGATCGTTTCGGTAGCTGTAGATAAATCCTTTCACTAAAATTGTAAAAAAATTGACTAGAGTGTATAGAAAATTTTATTAATTTCTTGTATGAAACAATGAGTACACACCAAAATTGCAACTTTTGGATTTTCTCTTTCCTGACAAACTGACCAAAATAACAAAACTAAATGTTTGTTTACTTCGAAATCGCATGCAGTAGAGGAAAAAAAGAAAACAGATTGCGTGAAACTCATTGACTGCATTGTGTACAGCATTCTCTGTATCAACGGTCAAAAAAATGTACCAGAATTGTAAAAAACACAAAAATCAAACAAAAATAATCTAAAATTCTTCTTAGCTATGTGTAAAATGTTATTTAATGTAAAACTGAAATCTTATTTTATATCTGATGAGGCAGGGATGTACTTACCTTTTCTTTATCCTGTCATCCCCGTGGATTCCACCAAAGTACATTTTTCCCACTGTTCCGTGGTTCATACCACTCTGAAATGGGGGTGCGCAGACATGCATTTTGTAATCAATCTAATCGGCCAACTGCTTGTACTTTTCACTGAAACTTGCGAAAACACCCAGTAACGTATTGTTTCTTCTGTGCATTCACTTCTCTTGAAGGAAAGGCTGCCAAAGAAATCAAGGACACCAATATGTCATATTGACATTGTGTTGAGGTTTCGAATTTCCAATCCTGACATAATTTCTGATCTTTGAGTGATAACTGGCCAATTCTGTGAATAATATAGGCATGAGGTTTTGTGAGTTTTATCTTCCGTGATGCTACGTCACACAATCAAATCAGGGCAGATACATAGGAATGACTGGTGTACCGGATCTTGCCAGCCCTGTCTGCCTGTAGAGTGGTCCGCCCCACAAAGTTATCAGAGAGCCCCAGGGCAGAGACAAAAAGCCACCAGTGACAAAATACAAAGTAAACATATTTCAACAATCATTTTACATGACCAAAGCACTCAGGGCAAACAAGACTCACTAAACTTGATGTCACGCCTGATTTTCAGTCATTTAATTTCTTACTTTCCCACTTGTTTCTTTCACAGCCTGTGTCCAAACTCATGTTTTATCTTCTGTATGCATCATATAATATCCGGATAACTCAAAGAGCAGTGAAACATTTCATCTTAGCAGAATTTTTTCTCCCAAGTTCAGTGTAATTTACAAGTATGTTGAAATGAGATTTTTTGTGGGCATTTCTGACACGCTTTTCACAGAAAACTTGTGATAAGAGACCTTGTTGGGATTTACTGCAGTTTATCGGAGAAATCATGTTGTAATTTGAAAGATAAAAGTAATTTTTTGGGCATAAGTTGGGCCAAGCCCGCTGCACAGAGAATTTATAATTTTCAGGTCCATGAAATGAATATTCATGTACATTTGAATATTCATGAATGATTTTGAATATTCATAATAGTGTTTATGAAATTTAAGTCTCTTGTCTGTAGTTTTCTGTATGGCCTTTGTATATAGAGAACACATCATTGCCAACAGACCTCTATATCAGGCCTGCATTTATTTTTCAAAGTCAGCAGCCTAAGTAAACATTCAGAGATCGTTTCATCTCAGCTCTTAACAGAGGGCGCTGTTTGTCTCACTGCTGCAAAGCTGTTACTGAAAAATAGCTTTAAAAATGAAGAAGGCTCTTTAAAAATGTCGACCACTTTCTGAAACCAGTATTCATAGTATTACAAGAGTACTTACCAAGCAATTATGTTAAAACAAGGTGTATACTTTCAAAAAGTATTTTAAGCCGTAACCAAAAACTTCATGCCTAAAAAGGACCAAAAACGTTGAACATGCTGACAGTCGTGTCGTTTCTCAATGCCTTTTGTAACCAGATGAAAATTGAAAAAAAAATTTTCCTGCAAACTGGGGGGAAAATGCGTGTCTGGCAAATCAAACCAAACTCTGAGACAACATTCTGCCACTTGAAACTCTAAAGGGCATCTAGCAAGACTCAACTCTGCCATATAGAATTTTTATCGAAAAAGAAGATATATAATAGAAATTTTTTGAAAAGTCTAATATTCTTTCCTGTGTGAGTAGTACCTAGTCTAAATAAGACAGAGTCAATTGCAGAATCTAAGCTTCGACTGCCATGAAAAGATTTTTTTATGAATATTTAGTGATTTGTTTTTTGACGATTCGTACTGCCATAGTTGACATAACTTTGATCATTTTGTGACAAGTTGTCACTGAAAAATTTCTCTGTTCTGGGTATTTTTATAATAATTCCTGATCTCAAATGACAATAGTTGGTATTTCTAATACAAAAAGACAAGACAGATTGAAGGTTTCAGAAAAACTCTGGGTATTTCTGATATACGGAGGTCAAATTCAATAAGTGAAGTTCATAGGAAGTCAAAGAACTGCACGTCCTTTTGCCAGCAAGGTCAAAGTGCACTGGGCCCAGATTGAACTGTTTTGCAAATCACCATAATCCTAGGGGGTCAACTTAGTTCTTGAAATTAGAGAGGCCCCTAAGAAAACCTCTTTTCATAAAAGAGATTGGGTCTTGTGTTTTTTTTTCAAGTGTGCCCCCTTGGCTGTATAAAATGATGACATCATTGGCAAGGTTAAGTCCAAAGAGACTCAGATTGACGACCAAGAAGTCAGTTAGAATGTCTTTGTGACTCGGCGGGCCTTGATATCACCATGTCATAGTAACACTGCTACTTGAAACCTGTCAAACCTTGTCAAACCATAGCTTTCCCAGTGATTTTGTTCTTCCTTAAAAAAAAGCGAAAAGTATCGCAAGGTAGTCATCATATTCTGTCGTAGGCCATCTGAACCAAACATAGCCGTTTTTCCTACTGGCTGAGCAAGCCGGTTCAAACCAGTTCCTCTCAAATTTTACCACTCACGAAAAGCTCTTCCTAGCTAAAGAAAAATTATGCAAATGCTTACAGCTTTATTCTAGCAGGAACCGGTTTGAACTAATTACCGGCCAAAAATCAGAGCGTCTTTTTTTTAATATATTCGTTAAAGTAGAAAGTTATAAAAAGAAGTGTAAATTTATGTTGTGAGATGAAAGAGAAGAGGCCATTATATCGTGTTCCCCCAATATATATATTTTTTTCACAGTAAGGTTTTATTTGTAGTTTCCAGTAGACTTTCAGTCATGTGATCATTTCGAAGACTGCAATTATCGTATGGTCATTGTACTGCCAGGATGTATGTAATAGAGAACACCAGTGTTTATTGTCATATATTTGTAAATTTAGTCTCAAAGTTTTGAAAACGTCTATAAAAACTAAATTTTTCTAGCCAGAAAGTTTTTTTTTTTCTGTGGTCTCACTGATGGGACTAGTGATGTTCTGTCTATTGAACAGTCATATGACCAAATCTGTCCAATCAGGAGTCTTGTTTAATATTTCAGTAGTAACACCAAATATGGCAATTTCATTAGCATAAGATTAACATTTAAATAATGTACCAACCTATCAGAACAAAGTGTTCTGATCATGTTTTATGAAAGCTGTATAGAGATTCTTTGTGATCTAATTCAAACTTGTTTTTTTGTGTGTTTTTTTCCTGTGGAGTAGAATTTTTTTTTTAATAATTATGATCGCAAAATATTACATTTAATTCAGGTACAAACTATTGTTTTTATTGAATTATGAAAGACAAATACTAATTTTGAGTATAATTAATAAGAATGCAAATTAGAAAAAAGTGCATACATAATGTATATTTTCTGTTAGTGACTTTGTGGCAGAGTTTATTTTTGTAGTATGGTTGACTATAAGATTAAGAACGTGGAAGCAGTCATTCGTAAATCTTAAAACAATTAGGTGCCAAAGTTACTTAAATAATTTTGAATTGATTAACTTCTTGAAGTAATTAAGGAGGGAAAAAAAACAATTTTAACAGTGGTAGGGCGTGTTAAATGCTATGTCATCTTTGTACTTGTAAATCTGCGTTTCTCATTGAATTCAGGTCGTGAAAGTCCTTCCTGCGTCAGCCAGAGAAACATCCACCCCTTTGAGCAAAATGGTGGTGCTGCCGCGGTCAACAACTCCCTATGGTCGTGGCATTGACCACGTGCTGTTGTGAACTGTACCTTCAGAGGTGCGGGTTTTTTTATTTTGCAATCTGTCGCATGCATACCAGTAGTCTCTAGTGTTCAGTAGTTCCATGCGTTAATCAATCAGTATCTAGTGTTTCTCATGACTGTTCAGATCCTATCAACCCCTCTCTTACATAGTGGATTAGTCCAGTGCAGTCAAGGATGGGTGATTCCACTGCAAAAGAGGGGAGGGACTCCATATATGGAATGAACAGGAGTGCCCTATAGCAGAACAGATTGCATGTGTACACTGCAGCTCTTTTTTTTGAGGGTCTGAAAGACAAAACTATGGTGAGGAAGATAAATTTCTTTCTTTCTTTCTTTTTTTCTTTCTTTCTTTCTTTTCCATACCTGCTATTCAGCTTTACGTTACATGTAGCTTTACTAGTCTGAAATATTGAAAATATCTCTGTCAGTTTTGTCAATATTTGTAACATTTCTTGGTTGTCCGTTATGAACAATTTCTATTTCTGGTGGTGGTTGGTGCTAACAACTTGAGAAAAAAAGTAAATTTCTTTTCCTTTCTCTTGAATCTGCTTCTGACAGCCGACCCTCCCGCACCGTCTTATCCACGTACTGTTAACCTTTCCTAGTGAGTGTGGCTTGCTTCTGTTTGGGAGGAGCCTGGGGGTGTGATTTGTGTCCAAAAAAAAGATGTGAAACTCTTCCATATTTGCATCGAAGAATGTGTTTGGCATTAAACGATTCTTCGTTTGCTTCCTCAACGGGAACTGAAACCAAACCCTCACGCTATTGGCTGATCACGGTCACTTGACCTTACCTACATCTCAAGACCATCGTGTAAATAAAAACAACCCCCTTCCCAAAGTCTATGATTTTTGCGTAATGTGATGTAAAACCAGTAGTACAATCATTTACGTAGAAAATTCTCAGGAAAATAATATAAGATAGCAATTAAAAAAAAAACCAAACTTGTAGATTATATTTGTGGTTATAGCTTACTATAGTAGTCAAAGACTCAAAATGTGTTTTGTTTTATCATTTGTGAGTTTGGCTCAACAGTGTTGGAGGACCAATTGTGAAGTAACAATGCAGAAAAAAAACCAAACAACCAAAGTATAATCCCCTTCACTATGCAGTCGGTGTGATCCCAAGTTCAAATTTTCACATGATCATACCATTGTGTGAGTAAAAAAAGAAAATCGGTTGTAAATCAACATTTTTCGTTGTGTCATTTTTTATTCAAAACTTAATGTCAGCTTTATGGAAATCTCTCGCTTTTGACTTTTTTTTTTCACTGTTTGCGGTTACCTACAAAATGTCCTTTATCAGTGGCATTAGAGATTTGTGTCTGCGTGTTTCTTTCATGTTCCGAGACTTCTCCAGTATGGGTGTGACATGGCAACAAGGGAGGAGGGGGGATCTGACTAACAGTGAGAAAGTTTTCTGTGTTTTATCTCAAAGAAACTAGACTTTCAACATTGTAGAGGAAACAAAATGTAGTGTTGAAGGGAGATATAGGTTTTTTTCAAGTGTTTTATGGGGAAATTGTTTTATGAAAGCTACTTGTTGTACTTACAACCAGATGTCAAAAAAAATGTAATTGTCAAGCAATGTAGTATTTTCATGTAGGATTAGATTTTGCAATTGTCATTGGGGCCAGTCAGCTTGCTTTACTAGATAACTGGTTTATTTTTCTAGAATTCTGGTTTTATTTAAGTTACTATGGTAACGTGGATCACTGCCAATTTTAGAGTTTTCATAGACATCCTGTCAGCCAAGAGGAGTCATCTAGGTTAATAAAGTGCGCCACCTAGTGTTACTGCCATCACAAATATTGTGCATTTGTTTTTATTTATTTTATTCGCACAGCACATCAAACGACAACGCTTTGCACAGCTGTACAACTGCAACCGTTACTAAAAATGATTGAATTATCACCATGAAATGTTTTGAACCAGGAAGGCAGCAAAATGACAACTTAGAAGAACAGACATGATTCTTTTACAGTTTATCACAATCAACGTGGATATCGTTTCTTGCACATATGCTACTGATTGTCAGTAGCGTTTAGTTTCCAGCTGTGCAATGTGTTGCATGTGAATTACAATACATAAATCTACACATTCAGAAAAGTCAAAGGTCACATGGTCAACTGTTCCATCGCACAGAGAAAACTCACAAAGCCAAGCACGGCCTCATTTGATTTTATTTTTCAGTTAAAAACAGCATTCTCCATTTCAGATATTTCATTATGTTTTGTGTACATGAGTTTCAGTTCAATATGCTGACTGGCACTTTTTCATCAACAACTGTTTGCACTACCACAGAACAATTGACCTTGTGACCTCCTATGCAAGCCTAGCACCACATACAAAAGTGTAGATTCGTATCCTCCCAAAACAAAATCTCTTGGACACGTATGCAAGTTGTATCTGACTCTTTTAATTGACCTTCAGGTTATGACTGAAACAAGCAAAACAGATGAGCAATTTCTAATGTTTATAAAACTTTCATGTAAAATTAACAGTGCAGTGTTACTGTACATACATGGTATGTCTATAAGAATGTGCGATATCTACATAAAAGAAACATTTTCATTCACAGATTATAGAAAAGAAAAAGAAAGTGAAATACCTAGCAAACCTATGAAGTGCACCTTTCTCTAATTTTGTAGAACAGCGTTCTGACTTATGTATTTTAAGCAGAGTCCTTTGTCTAACGCAAACTGGCAACTAGACATCAAGACCGTATTGCAAAAAACTTAAACCTGCTCACACAGAGGTTTGAACAGAATGATTTTGATGTGTTAGCCGCCATTTCTCCAGGAACAAAAGCTAAATTCAAGATTCAGAGAATCTCTGCATTAAAACCTAAACTGATATGGGCTTGCAACAACACCATATAAAACCTTAAGATGTCCGCAATTATATCATACCAGTATACTGATGGTGCAAATAAGGCGATCTGATTGGTCGAGACATGAAAAGAACCGTGAAATATTTGTGATATACCAGTCTGCAAACGCAAACTCTCGACAAGAGCAAAAAATCCTTTGTTTACATTCCATGCCAGAAGTTCAATACTGTTATGATATTATGTATTATTGCCTGAATACATGGGTTTATGTGCCCGAAAGCAGGTGACAATTTGCCCAACGCCAGGAGGGCAAATTGTCTCCTGCTGCGAGGGCACATAAACCCATGTATTTAGGCAATAATATTTTTATTACATGCCTCTTCACAGTTAATGCTCTATGACACTTAGACTTAGTTACATGCAGGGCATTTTCAAACAATTTTACAATTATCCACCAGTACGGAACAGATTTTAACGAAAATCAACATAGCAGTGCGTGTATAGATATTTTACATCTAGCGTTAAGTGTCTACGTTGATGTCGAAATGTCAAACGGCTTCACTGGACTGGGTAACCATGGAAAACGGTCAGTGCATTGTTCACCGGCCCACTAACTCCCCGGATGTTCCTATTCAAATCAATGCACTGATTTGCACTCACATCGAGGCATGAAATAAAATAGCAATGAATCACACCCAGTTTGCTTCATATATATTTACGATTGCTTGTGCATGTATGTTGTGAACTGGTCAAACTCTTGTAGTATACCTTCTCCCTGGGTATGCTTTATTGCTTAGAGATACAATTGAACTTATTTTCCATCATTTGTCTCTGATCCATTTACTGATGCACAATTTCAAAATGACACATAAAACAATTACAACAATTGAAAAAAAATATAGCCACGTTGGATCATATCACAAAACAAAGTGACACGCACATTTCACCTATAGCTTTGTCCTTGCACAAAGTTAAAAGAAATTTGGCCATGGACATCAGAGAAAATAAACAATAATTCTTTGAACTTTATGTAAAAAGAACCATGAACCTGCATAAGCACAGACATCTTTTTATCATGTTCAAAAAGGTAATAAAGTATTTTCTTATCTGCATAAAAGACTGAGATGTAATCCTCTGAAAGATTGACAAATTTGAAATCTAATTTATAACCAAGAGTTACAGCTGATTCATGGAAATTAAAAGTATCACTTTTAATTTTCCCATCATCAAGAAAATTTTAAAAAATGGGCACTGGCTTATTATGTAATTTGTCGATCACAAATTCATCTTTGACAATAAAGACAAGCAATATAACTTGGATATCTGTATGGTTTAACATCTAGACATGACAGAAGATCTATGATTTTGGAAAGAACTTCAGAGTTAACATGCTAAAATAAGTATCCTATTGACAACACAGACTTCTGTTTTAATCTTTTTACAGTAAATTTGTAGTCACAACCTTATAAATAAAATTAAGCCTACTAATAAATGTAGTTAGGTGATATTATCAATGGTATATGACCATGTGCGACCCTGCTTGACTCTACATAAAAAAAATATTCAAACAACAGAGGAAGCACAGCCAAATTGCAATTTGGTTGCCGCAAAATTTTCACGATGCATCATACGTGTTAAGAGTAAGCTATTGACAGCCGCATCTACAGCTTGTATTTCAAGAAAATACCTTTTGCTGAGAGTTGAGTTCATGTCAAAATTGTAGGATAGCATGGAAAATAAAGTATTAATATCAATGCTACACTCTGAAATTTCCCCTTTTGAAATGTAGAGACAATTTTCCGCATTTATATCTAAATTTACATTTCTGCCTTGGATTAGTTTGGTACGCTGTAGGTGCCACTGCCATACCAGTTTGCATAATTACTGGGCTGCACCTGGCGAATGGACTGCGGATGAACGATGCTGTACTGGGAGGAAATGGCGTTGGCTGGCATCACCATGATCTGTTGATGGCTATTGGCAGTACTGCTCGTGGTGGTCTGGCTGGTCTCGCAGCCGGTCACCTCCGTCACCAGGGCAATGTCCTGGTTACCCTGGCCGCCACCCTGCCCCTCCTCACCTGGGTTGCACTCCCCCGGGATGTCTTCCTGGGTGCTCACTTCCACAGCTGGCACCAATGACTGTTGGTTGGTACCACCCTGGAATGTAGGGTGGCTGGTATGCACTTCAGCTGAGTTGAAACTGGGATGGCTTCCTTGCAAAGGGGAGGTACAGTTTTGCAAGTACGCTGGAGACAGATTCCACTTAGGAAAGGCCGATTGAAACTGGGGAGAACTGTCTATTCCTGCAAAGAAAAATAAAAAATACTGGTAAAATGACCAGAAATGGCAAGTATTTCTTCTTTCCTCCACGATTTATATGAAAATTTTCCTGGTATAGAAATAGTTCTGAACATATTGACACATTTATTTAGAATCTTGTGCGGGTTTTGATGTTTTTAAATGTTACTTTTGAGTGAAAAAACCTAGATTTTTCTGTGATAACATAAAAATCTTGCGGACCCCAGCCATTGAAACACGTGGAAGAGAGAAGCTTTTTTTACAGGGATTTCATGTCGTTCTCCACTACCGTGCAAAGAAACCAATTTTCCATGAAGCACTTGGTTGGCGGCGGCGCATTCTGCTTGATAGAGAGTGATAACATTACTTTATAACCCCTCAAGATACATGATATACAAGGCTACCGAAAATTTCATTCACCGTAGCGCGGTCATACATTTTGTATATCACAGACTATAGACTGCTACTGTTTGGTCTTTTTCTTCAGATTATGTCTGTCTGTCTCAACAGCTGAAGGCAATATACGGTCAAACGACGGATTTATGCTCGGGTCGTGTGGCCAACAATGAAAACCGCGACTGGTGCTCGGGGGTTGAACATGTGCGTTTGTTCATTTCGCGCCATTTTCGCTACCTCCGCACATTTTAGAGCAGTAACTATGAAAGGCGCAACTAAAACGTTCCACTGAAACTTCAGGCAAAAGATGTATTAGAATCTTTCGAAGGGTATTTTCATGGTTTGATCGTCAATGAAATACATATTAGCACACTTTGCAACATTGCACGGAAACGTTGGAGTAATAATTTACGTCAAATGTTCCAACATCTTGTCCAAATTTAGGAACATTGATCCAATATTGTGACAGAAACGTTCGGCTTAAAGTTAGGAACACTGTCGATATCTGATTAAACATTTACAAAAGCATCAGTATTTGGACATTTTAATTGGGCTAAAACGCAATTTGACTGAGTTGCAAAATATCTGAAATCGTATTTGTTCAACTTTTACGTCAGAACCCAAACTATTCCACTACGTATGCTTACCTTGCGAAGGGCGATTACACCTGTTCAGAAGTTGTCCACGAGTTTCCCAGGAGCATGTCATCAAATTTGGGCTCCCATGGTTTGATTTCTGGGCCACTTGGTGCATCTGCTGCGACAGCGACGGGACGATGCCACCGTCCATTTGTCGGAGGCGTGGGATGCTGATGCCGAGTCGCTGCTCCATCTTGTGGCGTCTGCGCAGCGCCACTTGCCGCTTCATGACTTCTTGCCGTTGCTTGACCAAGATGCAGTCTTGGCAGGTACAGTTGCGGAACTTGCAGACCGCTTTGTGGTCCTTCAAGCGGACCACGAAACCATGGTTCCGGCAGCGAGCGCATTTCGGCTGTTTGCCCGGCGTAGCCGCTTCGGACTCACTCTCCTGCCTTGCTGCACCAGTGGCGGTTTTCTCTTGACCGGAATCCGACTTTTTCGGTCTGGACAGCAACTCTCGAGTCTCTACTTCGACATCTGTGCGTCCATTGCGATCAACCTCTGTCAGAGAAGTTTTTGTACCGTGGGCTGGCATTTTGCGGATAGCTCTCAAGCTCAAGTGGACAAATGTCTGCAAACTACGAACTCGCCTGTTTCTCTTATCACGGCCAGAACAATACTGATACAATTGACCACAGGTTGACAATTAATACCATGGCAAATTTCCCGCCCCGCCCCGCTCAAATTCGAATTTGTTACATTGTACTCTTTCTAGTAGAACAAATTTTGTTACCGTTGGAATTTGTTTACAACGAAAGATACGCGAAAATCAGGACAAATTGCTTAATTTGTCCCTAAATTCGACGGAAATAGCTCATCGAAGAATATTCGATTTCCAGTCGTTGTCACTTTTTGAGAGTGGGAAGGAAATTGCGAGGCCTAAAATGTTAATCGGAGTCTAGATCTTCTATTGAAAAATAAGATTGCGGTAGAATTCTCTAGACAGGAAGTCAATACATTACAGCACAATAAATATGTCACCTTGGCCGGGTCACGGCGCGAATACTCGACTGTCTCAGTAGACGATATAGAGTAATCGATGGCGGTGAATTTTTCACACATATATACCCATAGTTATGCAGTAAAATCATTGATATGCATTATACCAGATCTGATCAAATATGAAACAGCAAAAAATGTCACTGTCTGCAAATCTAGACAGTCAATTTTTTTTTTAATTGAGAAATAATTCTGTACATCTTCATGGAAGTCTGAGAATAAGTCCAACTTTGACCCTTGGTACTGTTGGTAGCGGTACTTACGTTTGACTTTCGATACATACTGTATTCAATACGCAGAAATACGCGTGTCCCGGGCCATACCAGGACGGATCCAACGCGGTGCGCGCGGTCCTGGCACACTGTCATTTGCCCGAAGTAGGCTACAGGAAGTAGGGTTTCTGTGACGGCTGTCTCTCTCTGGAAGAACAGAAGACCAAACAGTCCCTTCGCCTTCTACCTAACAAGTAAACACACTTATCATAAATATCACCGAGGTTGTCAGTTGATGATATCAAATGAATAAATTTTGTCTCTATGTAAGTTGAATATATTCACTGGAATTTGTTTCAGATTTTCACGTAGAATTTATTTACATTGCCCAAATTTTGCTTATATTTGATTTACAATGTCACGCCCTACCCGAACAGAATATGAATCGTATCATATCAAAGTCTGGGTGATATTTTATCAGTAAAATATGATCAGCTGAAATTTTAAGTCATAAAAACGTACCGTGTTATCAAAATAAAACTACGGAAATCAAATGTTTGCTGTTGAGCCGAGAACACGGAGAATTAATGAATTTTAATTTTACAGATTTCATAGGCCTGACTTTCATTTAATTTTTATGGGTTTTTTGTTTTTGTTGTTTTGGGGGTTTTTGTTGTTGTTGTTGTTGTTTGGGGTTTTTTAGCTCACATTTGGTTATACCAATGTGAGTTTATCGTATAAGCTGAAGTCGATGGCGTCTGTATGTATGTGTGTATGTATGTATGTATGTATGTATGTATGTATGTATGTACGTACAGTATGTCCGTCAACATCAAAAACACGCAAACCGCTGCACATTTCAGCTTGGTATTTGGTTTGTGGATGCATCTTGGGCTATAGATGGGATTTTGTTCAAATGAAGTCTGCATTGCCAAAATTATGCAAATGAGCTTACAAAATGTGAAAAAGGTCAAGAATTAATATCTCAAGAACCGCTGTTTTGATTGCTTTGAAAATTTGTGTGCAAGTACCTTAGGTGAACCTTATACAGTTTTATGAATATTGTGAAGATATCCTTAATTTTGTATTTTTACTGAAGTTTTTGGTGATTTTTCTTATTTTCAGTAAAAATTCTTCTTCTCTGAAACCACCAGCCCAATTGCTCTCAAATTTGAGTTAGATCTTTGCGAGGGTGTTACTCTTCTAATTTGTTGAAATTATGACAAAATTGGGAAAATTACTATTTTGGAACAATTTCGTCATTTTTGGTCAAAAAATCTTGAACAGTATTTTCTTTTTAAAACCCCTGGACAGACAGCTTTTGTATTTGGTACACAGACGTACAGAGATGACAATAGTTAGATATGTGGAAATTGTCCTGAAATATACAAATTTGTATTTTTAAGACAATATTGTCATTTTTGGTCAAGAAAACTTGATCTCAAAATTACTTGTTTGATAGCTTTGTAATTTAGTATAAAGTCCCGAGGGATGTTATTTGATACATTTTCTGCTCAAAGTGTTGGGAAACCCCCAAATTTGTATATTTTAGGTAATTTTTCTCAGTTTGTGACCTTAAATGACCTACACCAACCCAGGATATGTTGCGAGACAGTTTTGAAGGCTGTGAACATAATTTTGTCATATTTGGTATCAATTTGTAGGAAAATTTGATCCAGAAAACAAAGCTAAGGTGAATTTTTTCATTGCGGACCAATTTTTGCAACTTTCCTATGTAAGACATACAAGAACTGATGAGAAATTTGGATCCGGGATAATTCCAGATGTTGTAATCACCATCCACAGTGGAAGGCATTTTACCATCTGTAACGAACTTAAGTGCTGTTTACATTAGAATGATAACACTCATGGCATTAGGCCTAACTAAAAACTTCCCAAGGTTGTAAATACATTTCCTGTCATCTAGCATTATGTAATACCAAGGGATGGAACATTTGATATTCAGGAAGGGGTAGGGTCTAGATGATTGATGAGGTAGTATTACTTTTTTACCAGATCCCTTGTACATTTTTTTACCCACTCCCACCTTTTCTTCTTATCAAACCTTCACTGTCTATTCTTTGTTGTTGACATTTGCTTACGTATGTAGGATCTGCTTGTCCCATTGCTATAGAAGTTGATATGCATGTTCCTAGATGACCTCCAGTACCTAAGTTGGAGACCTTATTTGCTTTTGTCATTCTTGTTTTTCGTGGTTTAAATATTTCTCGAATGGACCAATTCAAACCGAATGTGAGCACACTGTCCTTGATGGTATTTTTTCCATTTTTTGTTTTTGGCGGGGGAGCGGTAGTAAGTTATCATGTAAGCCAAGCTGATTTTTGGTTCTTGACATTCAGCAAAAGTGATGCGATGATGCAGTTTTCTTTCTGTTTTCCTCCTTTTTTAAATTCCTAACGATGCTGGTTTACATTGTAAGGTAGAACGCACCTCGGGGACAGACATTCGGACTCTCAAACTTTTACAATTCTCTTCTAATATACCACATGTGGGGTTTCATTTTAAAGCTCTCGGTGAAAGAAAACTTGTCACCGGCTTAGTTTTTCGAAATTCGAAAATTTTTATTTTTCTCCATAGAGTTAACACTGGGATGGCGGCCATTTTGAATTTCTAATATCGGTAAATCTTGGGAAATTTGTTTCCCTATTTTTATTCTTGATTTTGAAAGAGAATGATTAAAAGATTCCTTGAGGAAAGTTAGAGCAAAAGTTAAGTCTTTCACTTTCGAGGTGCATACTACCTTAATGCAATTTTTCATTCGCCGCACTTCTGTTTACTCATAGCGTTTTTGGACATGCAAAACAGGGATATCAAGGATAGCTGTACTGATGAGTGTGTAACCAAAATCGAAGACACGACGCGCAGGTCCTGAAATGACGCGCGTGCGCTGACCAGAAACAAATCTCTTTTTTTTTGACCTTCTAATTATTTTTCTTTCATATTTCTTGGGGAGAACAATGTACGCGCGAGACAGAGGTCACGGTGTCGGTGCAGGGTCAGACCTGTCGCTTTGTTTAATTAATTAACTAAACCAAAAATAAAAGAGGGCGGGGTCTCCTGATAGCTTGATAGCTTTCGTCCTTACGATAGGTTATAAAATGTAACAGTTTGTTGTCCAATCATAATAGAGAATAATATTAATTCACCAATCAACACGCACAGTGACAACGCCGTCAATTGGCAAGCAT
>LD345515.1:201440-219461 GCA_001465055.1 Ptychodera flava
TCATAATGTAAATGGACATCATCATAATATTAATGGTATAATCATAATGCCAATGCACATTGTTGAGTTGGAAACAGCTCCCTAAGACAGTGACGGCTTTCCATAGTAGAACAAGAAACTGTATTCGACATTTAAACACAAATATTGATAAAAAAAGGCATCAAAAGTCACAGCTACTGGCCAAAGTATGATGAGCTGGTCTTTCT
Source organism: Ptychodera flava (assembly GCA_001465055.1). Lineage (NCBI taxonomy): Eukaryota > Metazoa > Hemichordata > Enteropneusta > Ptychoderidae > Ptychodera > Ptychodera flava. The sequence goes on from LD345515.1 coordinate 201,647, forward strand.
TGAAACGAGAAATAGAGCGATCCTCAGGGGAGAACCATAACTCGTGCTAAAAGCACTTTAACCGCTCGCCCATTGAAAACAAAAACTAACAAACGATTTGGGCGAATATGACAGACTGTAAAAGATATCTGGCAGCCTGTTGGCCACATTTTTGTGAGTGAACATTTGTAGTTTCCAACAGCTTTTCTGAAAACTTACATTGGAATGCAAAAAAATTACAGCCCTAGTATTCGTTGATACCTGGGTCGAGATATATATATATATATATATATATATATATATATATATATATATATATATATATATATATATGTATGTATGTGTGTTTGTGTGTGTGTGTGTGTGTGTATATAATTCCATATATAGAAATCTTAGTGTCGTCAAATATTGTACAAAATGTATTTTTTTCTTGTCTTACAGGATCACTACATACCAATAACAAAGTAAAAGGCTCGGTTTGCGCTCATCACAGGGAACCAGGATAAAAACAAACAAACAAATATAGAAGAAAACAATAAATTGAATAAGAATTGAAGTAATTGACTGAACAACGCATGCAACATATCCAAGATGCGACGTCAGCATCACTACTCACTTTCTCTTGTATTTGTTTCTTTGTTTGTTTGTTTGTTTGCTTGTTTGTTTATCCTGGCTTCCCTGTGGCGCCATCTCTATATAATTCCGTCCAATTTTCAAAGTACATGCATGCTCCTCCCGATGTGAATTTACTCATACAAGTTCTATTTTGGTTTTGAAATAGAAATCTACGAATTTCACAAGCACCTGTCTACAAAAGAATGATAATATATTTTTCACAGCGTGTTATTTACATATTGCAACGATATTTTTCCGCGAGACATTGTTTGAACTCCGATTTTGTTTGTTCTTTTCCACGACTGTACTGGCAGATGTCTTCCTGGATCACCAGAATGCAAGAAACAATAAAATCAATATAAATCCACCTATCGCTGTGTTTCTTCATATGTATATGTCATTTTCGCGTGTCAACAGCATTAATTTCACGCCACATGCTTTTGTGATGCCGCCCTCAGCAGTTGCCGCAAATCGGTAAATGGTCTTACGGCTATGCTCGCAGCTGTTGCCGTAAAGAAGCTATTGGTTTACGGCGATGAAATCCATAATGCTGTGAGTGCGCACGCGCACAGATATATTGCTAAGGCCAGTGCCATTTTGACTTTAAGAAGGTTGGTTTAGAATGAAAACAGGCAATTTTTCTCCGTTCAAGATTTTGAGAATTGTTTTAACAAGTAGGAGCGTACGCACTGTTCCAGGAATTCCGTCGTGCTCACCTTTTCACCCTTAATTATATGAAAATATATTTTGCAAAAACAAAGGCTTGAAAATTTCTCTTTGCGAAAATCGCGCTCTACAGATATTGATTTTAGTAAGCTTATGTATTTCGTCCTTCCAAGACCCATTCATCATTGAACCATATCGATTCCACAGCTTTATGCGTTGCGCTTACACAATGTTTGCGATAAAAAGCCCGGGATGTACAAAGTCCGTCAAGTTGCGTCACATAATTTTGCCTGAGCAAGCTTCATGGGGAATACGAAAACTCTTCGCATTTCAAAATCAGCCAATTCCCATTTCAGTTTTTAACTCGAGAAAAAACGTCTAACATTTAATCATTAGCCTACTTTCCATTTTCTATTTGAATATTGACCTGCTGCAAAGTACCATGGATTCAGAAAAAGTGAATTTTGCTATTAGGCCAAAGTAATTAAATTCTTTGTTTTGCGTCCACTCTAAATGGGAAAAGGTACGCGTCTAAGCGGCTGAAAAACACACACAAGAAAATTAACACAATGTAATTTGATTACAGCAAATAAAAAATTGTAACAAAATTGTAGTTCAGAAAAGCTAAGCGGTCATGTCCTAAAATTTCCTATTCAAATACAGCGTGTGTGTTTTTCATAAAAAAACCTTAAAAACCTACGCGGGTTGGGACGCAAGAATTTAATTACTTTGGCCTTATTATAACATGCGATACATTCGGCAAAACTTGCCCATATTTTAAAAATTTTTAGGGTCCATGTTTTAGGACTGAGAGAGAGAGAAAAAAAATGAGATCGACAAACTATAGATGTTTGTTGTACCTAAATGTGGAACAAAATAAGGTTTTTGTATCAACGGAGAAAGCCATTATTTTCCATGAGGTTTTTGACAAGTTCAAGATCTCTCTCAAGGAAAACATGATCCACTTATCAATCACGCAAATGTAGTTCGACGTTTTGAGTCTAAGCATACTCTCGTAGTGAGCGAAAGTTGTTGATTATGCAAGCTCCGGTGTTTCTAAAGCCAAATTAACCAATCCCAGTGTACATGCCCGGATTAAGGTAGTATGCGCCTCGAACGTGAAAGCCATAACGTTTGCACAAACTTTCCTCAAGGAATCTTTCAACCATTCAACAAGATCAAGATCAACAATAAAAATCAGGGGCCACCGTGCAAAGTTTGGTACTAGAGAAACAAATTACACAAAATTTACCGAGATTTGAAATGTAAAATGGCCTCCATACCTGTGTTTATTCAATTAGGAAAAACGAAATCTTCGATTTTCGAAAAACAAAGATGGTGAAAATTTTTCTTTCACCAAGCGCTTTAAAATGAACCGCCGCAAGTGGTAGATCAGAAAAGAATAATAAAAGTTTGAGAGTTCAAATATCTGTCTCCGAGGCGCGTTCTACCTTAATATACAGCGGAAACACATCCGACACAGATGTAATTACAGTCCATCACACAGGGGAAGGTACACCATGATTGTACAAAAGCCAGGCGTTGTTGCTAGACCATTTTCCATTATTATCTTGTATTGGCCGAATAAAATGGACAATGGAAAGTGTCTCGGTGTTACCATGAACGATGAACACACAAGTGCATACCTGACAACAAAACCGTGGATTAAATTTGATATCCAGATACCTATCTAAAACAGATGAATCGCTTCTTCTTACAATTTTTATGACACAACGACACTGACAAAATCAAAGGAAGGACGAAGAACGGAGAGTGTCAAAATAGGGGATTCAACATACCTGATATTTCCATTCAACGCAAATCTTTACAAACGTCGTGGATACGTAGGTAAGGATGCTAATAGGAATTGGAAATGCACGGGCCTGACCTTCTGTTTTAACTTTCAAAATGAAGCTTTATTTCCACATATCCGACATTACAAACACCGATTTTACCGGCACATCGTTACGACATGACGCGCCAGATAAGCAAAGTTGAAGAAACTTGCTATGCACATTGAAGATACTATGATGTAACGGTTTTGAAAGATTAGCACTTTACTATATTGTAATTATTGATTATGCAAGCTCCGGTGTTTCGTCAAGCCACATTTGCCAATCTCAGGGTACATGCCTTTTCGAAAAAAGAAAGACTTGAACTTTTGCTCAAACTTTCCTCAGGACTCTACCAACACCACTCTTTCAAAATCAAGAGTAAAAATCTGGGTCACCATGCAACAAATTTCCTTGTTAATTACAAATTTCAGCTATCCCTAACTTGCATAATTAATGAACTTTTCGAATTAGAAAAATACATATCTGGATTGACTTGATCAAAAGTGACGAAACTTGCTATGTAGATCGGAGATACTGTGATACAATATTCATGACCTTTGTGTTGGCATGCTTAGATAAACTAATAACTAAGTTGCATACCAGATGAACTCTCATAATTAGGGATAAATATCAAAGTTGACAGAACATGCTATGTTCATTGAAGATACTATCTATGATATGACAAAATATTACTGAAAGTCGCTTTGCACTTTTACATTAGCAGGTTACTAATTTGCATATATGATATATGATAAAGCTAATTACATATTTGTATACTTCATGGCCTCTGGAATTATCTCTTGTGAATATTGTTCATGATGTTGATCATACCAGTTTCAATGAAGTTGCAGACATGTGGTAAAAGTATAAATTTATCTGGTCATTGAGGCGACTGGCAATGTAGAGGAAGCCTTTGTTACACAATTTAGTGTTCTTTATTTAAATGGTATATCAAATTGTACGATTGATTACCCATGGATAAGGATGTCTTCTTTATTACAGATGACCGGTTCTTTTTTCACTTGCCAAGACAGAGTGCTTCATAATACTATAATTTTCAATTGATAAAACAATAAAAAAGTTCCAAATTAAAATACATTTCTTTACATAAAAGTTACAAAACCATACAATAAATTGGAGTACCATGTTACACAGTATAATTATTACTCAAAATTTTCAAATGTTATGGAGCCATTAAAATACATTTTTTGTAAGAGTCTATATACATTTAATCAGTTTCCATTGTCACAATTTGTTAATAAATAAAAGGCAAGATATTGCACAACTTATCACCAGTGTATTAAAAGAGGTGCCTTCAGGGGGCCGCTATATTGATTTATCAGGAACCTCTGAAAGCCCCAGTAGCTGCGAATTTTCGCATTATTTTCATGCTTTATTTTCACACAAAGGTTTAAAAAACGGGTGCCGCACTCAAAAAATGGCGTCCCCACGGAAAAGTACAAAAAATGCAGTATTTCCTGCACATACACATCTTGATCGCACCAGAAACAAGCATGATGCCATTTACTTGAATGCGAAACACACGATGGCCAACATTTTGTTGCTGTAATCACCGAGGGACGGTGCTTTAATCTTTATCTTCTCTGTCACATGATCAGTATTTTCTGAAAATGGCGGGAAATCTAAAATGATGTTATAACGTTTTAATTTACATGCCACTTTCGACACTTATGCTATTGTTATATGTACTTTTTCAGTCTTTAGTGGGTCTTATTCAAAGAAAACTCTTGGAAAACTCAGGATATTTTGAGAGAAGTTTATTACACATTGGCAGCTATTGGGGTTTCAAAAGGCAGGCATATACGAACGTTGTGCGTGATGCTCGGCATACACAACGTAATTATGTGAGCTGTCTTTGCTGGGACCGAGCTCCTGTACCCAGTGTATGTTTTTCTAAAACTGGAGCCTCTATTATACTTATTTTGCTGGGCTTGGCTTTTTGTATGAAGATTAGGAGTTTGCGACTGCGGAATTCTATTCTTTCATCCATACTTTTCACAAATTGCTAAAATAAGTCAGCAGCTTGTATGTCCGGGCTATCAAGAGATGATTTCTGTGTGTACTTCAGAAGAAACGCGTGTGTAACTGTAAACGGTGATGTGAAATCTGCTGTAGGTCCAGGAGCGGAGACGTCCTGTAGTCTCTGACTTAGCTGTGGAAACGCAGCTATCGGTCAACCCCGCCACGGATATCCTTGGCGGGGTTGACCTTTGACCCGCATAGCGATCCCCGCTACCCCGCCAACAGATAGCTGCGTTTCCACAGCTATCTCTGACAGTGTTGAAGCTCGCTCCCCCAATAATCCTGCGACAGCGCCCCCATAATGACTGTCATTTGCAAAGAATCCCGGCACTGCTAATCTCACACCGCTCATGGTTCCAAGTTGTTGTGTTGACAGAGGCAGAATGGGGGTGAGATCGACCACATCTGCTGCGCCATGAAGAGTGCAATACGGCACATACGCTCACCATGACGACAATAGCAGTCGTAGATAATACTAAAGAACATGAAATCGTCGGGGATCTCTGTGCCTTCCCTTCACTTATTGTACGTCAAGTGTGTGGAAGACTGGCTCACAATCAAAACTACGTAAACAGTCAAAATATCATGAAACAGCTCACAATTAATGGATTTCATTGAACCATCACGAAACAAGTTTGCTTACACATCACGGTTGTCGTATCACTTGAAAAAGTCCGCCGCTTGTGCCCGTGTATCAATCATTCAACAGTTTAGACCTTGTTTTATTTTTATTTGCTGACGGGTTTTCCAATTACAGATCGGGGTGGCTCTGCGCGGCAGGCAAGGCTTAATGTTACCATTAGCTTCATGATGTTACCGGCTACGCGAGCCCTGCGACGCAGAACTAAGATTAGAACAGGTTGAGATTGCCTTTATACTGTACATAGCGCCCCCATAGACAGCATTCGTTCTGCCACACGTACAACACAAAGAGGAAGACAACGGCTCCAGCCAGCACTGGCAGAAGGCGTAGAGGACCATTGGAATTACGTCTTTGATTCTTTAACAAGTTTTTATCACCAGGAGACGTTTCTGAAAATACAAAGAAAATTCAGAAGCTTGTATTTTGTGCAATTTAGTCAAATTCATGGACGTAGAATCACAGGGGAACAAAGAAAAAACTACAAACAAGCATATAAACAAACAAACAAATAAACAAATCAACAAATCAACAAAATATACAAACCTACAAAAAAGCATACAAATAATTAATAAACAGATATGCAGACAAACAAACATATAGATAAACAAATAAACAAACAAACATTCATACATACATACAATATCATAGAACGTTGAATAAGATATCTGTTAAATCATTATATGTAGCAGGTTTCGTCAACTTTCGCACAGTGCTCTCATAGTAAAGTCACTAATTACAACACTTAATTTAATATGCAAATGAGCTGTTTATTAACTTGACACTGGTCAAAGCTTCATGGGACAATTAGATATCTATCAGATCAACATATGTAGCACATTTCAACAAACGTTATGCTGTAATTTTGGAGTAATATCACTAATTACAAAGTTCATTAAACATGCAAATGAACCCTAATTAACTTAACACTGCTCAATGTTTCATAGCACAATTAGATATTTATCAGATGAATATCTGTTGCAGGTTTCACCAAATTTGGTGCTGTAATTTTAGAGTTATATACCTAATTACAAAGTTCATTAAATATTTAAATGGGACAAAGTCGGCCATTTTTCATGAAGTTCGTTTGATACGAGATATTGCTTATGTTGTCTGACATGTTGAAAGATACTGAATGAATGGGTGACCATGCATATATTTGACCCCGGTTTTAGACAAATTAAATGAAACAAACAATAATCAAACATAAGTTATCATAGAACATTGAATAAGTAACAAACATACAACAAACAGATAAACACAAATGTATACAAACACGCACACATGTATAGATATAATATCTATACAGATTATATATATATATATATATATATATATATATATATATATAAAGTTAGAATAGGGGGGTCACCTGTTATCGAAAGTTGGAATTGGGGGGGTCAGCCACTTTTTGAAGTCGGCAAAAATAATCTACTGGTCCCCCCGGCTTACGAAACTGACCAGTCCCTAACAATCATAGGATGCTGATAAGTAAAAGGGGATAGTACTTCCTGGCCAACAGATTCCATGAAACTCTATCACATTAAAAATGGCCCTATAGCTTTTTTTAATTCCCTGAGAGTTACTTTGTTGAGTTTCCTGTTCGGCCAAAATTAGGAGAAAAAAACCTCTACCAGGACTGAATGTCAAGTTTATAAGCCATGCACTCGTTGACTGTTGATATGACAAATATCAAAACGACACTGCATTTGATATTTTCCTTTTTTTAAAGTTTGATATCAGGGCACGAATTTGCCACTGAGGACATCAATTGTGTCACTTTTGCTTAGACACTTGGTCCTAAAATATATTCAGTGTATGCATCGTCGTGTGTGTGTGTGTGTGTCTGTGTCCGTGTCTGTCTGTCTGTTTCTGTGTCTGCCTATGTGTGTGTATGTATGTATGTATGTATGTATGTATGTATGTATGTATGTATGTATGTATGTATGTATGTATGTATTTTTTGTTGACAGAACATTTCATCTGTAGAAAGAACCCGCGCATTCTTGATAAAATGGAACTCAAATACTCTAACCTGCTGTTTACGGTTACCTCTTTCTACAAATGAGTAAATACACCATTTAAAAAAATTAGAGTGTAAATGGGAATGTGATTTGAATAACCTTTTTTCACCGTCCAATCAGTTAGCTTCCACACATCACGTGTCTTAGCGTTCTTGGCTTTTTGCTGTTGCAAGAAAGATTGCCAGTCTGGTGGGTCCAATGGAAGAACAATCTGCATGTGATTCCAGAATCTGAAACGGAAGGTTAATCCAAAAATGAAGGAAAATTAAGAAATCTCCTTCGGCCCACCATTTCCATGGAACTGACCCTATAGCTTTACTTTAAAACTTCAGATTGCGTCTGTGATTTCATATTTGACACAAACTTTTGTTTTCCGAACGTAACTGCGGAAAGACCGAAGAACACTGAGCTAAGTGGGCTACTTTGAAATTTCACCCTATCCTAGGGGGCTTTGTTTATATTTATCCAACGCACATGTGCCCTCAGCATGCTCATTCATAGCTCCATCACTTAAACACCACAAAGTTATAACTGGATTAATGAAAACAAATTTAACAAACAATCATGAAGTCTTTGGAAAAATTTGATCACTGATGAAAATAGTAAACTAAGAATGTATGCCAAAATAAAACATAACTTTAGATTAGAATCCTACTTAACACAGTCACAAGAAATTACTCACCAAACTTCGCATTAGCAATCATGATCTGGCAATTGAAAAAGGGAGACACACTGTTCCACAAACCCCAATTACTGAAAGATACTGCAATCAGTGTAACGCCAACAGTATTGAAGATGAAACACACTTTTTATTAGTCTGTCAGAAATACAAAGTCCAAAGAAAGAACTTTTTCAGTAAAATCAATTTCCCAAACGACAATACTGAAAATCAGCTTATTTCTCTACTAACAAAACAAGGGTTATCTTTTAATAAACAACTTGCAGATTATATTTTTACTTTATATAAACAAAGAAATACCTAGTTATATTTATTATTAGCTAATATTATTATACTGTAATACTTTATCTTTATTGAAGAAAATTTGAACTTATTTTTGTATCACACTTTTATTGCCACAAATGTGATGTAAATCCTATATTTACAAGCAAGCAATAAAAATGTTATTATTATTATTATCACCAGTGAGATTGGGGAAATGTTTTTCATAATCACATTCTTGTACATATAGTCTCGCCCACGGGTGCTTGCAGCGTTGCTTTGATAGTGGATCGAAGGCCCGGGATCGAAGCGTGAGGCCGAACCTCCGGTAGTAGTGTAAAGGACAGTCGCTGGTGGTTCGACACACGACTGCTGCTGTGTGGTGTATATCTCTGCGTGGCAGGGCTGTGTGTTACCCGGGGTGTTACCGGCGTTATACGGCCTTCCACCACAGCACAGCCGTATAACGCCGGTAACACACAGTCCTGCCACGCAGAGCTAGGATCATCCAAGCACAAAGGATTATATGGAACTGACAGTTCGCATCTCCATGGCGGACTGGCAACGTCTGCGACTAATTTTGGCATGTATCAGTCAAATGTACTTTTGTACGGTATTTTCGACAGTCCGCTGTTACTTTTTCGAGGGCTGTGTTGGTTTCGAACTTTTCGCCCATTTGCCTAGTCATACCTTCTATATCACGGTCCCTCCACAAACTCTCACTACTCTCGAGGCTCGGCCTTCGGCCTCGCACTTCAATCCCGGGCCTTCGATCGACTGTCTGAGAAACGTTGCAAGCACCTGTGGGTCTCGCTTTAATAGACGTGTCCTCGTGTATATGCTTGCTGGATCGTGTCTAACTCTACCGTCAGCGGCGCACTTTACCCTGATGATCGCTGCATATCCGTTCGTGAAGCGTTGCGGTCTGGAAAGGGCAGTCACATAACCTCATTTTGGTAGCCAGACTGTGGCCAGACTAACACTACGTCATTCGAGGGCATCACTCAGAGGAGAAACAACAATTCGGCCTTGAATTGAATGAGCATGTCATACAAAAGGTTGGCAGTATATAAAATTTCTTTTGTGACATGACGTGAGAAGTTGTCATTGCGTCCAGCATCACACCCAATTAGCAAACCAGAGGCCGCGCTCTGAGACACGCCATGGCCAGCGTCGCCATGGTTTTGGTACAGGGTAATTCTAGGTCCCTTTGACTCGAAGAGAACTTGTCAGTGGTCACAGCTACAGGGGCTGCCCGCTGTGTACCGAGCCACAAGCGACACTGGCCATGGCCACGCCGTTGCCTGCAAAAATGTGATTTACAACTTTCGACTAAAACAATACTCAGCAAGCAAGATACTTCAGCTTTCACCATAAATGTGTCTGGATGTCAAGGAAATACGCCTTCTTCAGGGTCAAGGTGTTGAGTCACCAATGGCTTGGAATTTGATCGGTCTACCTCCGACCCAGTGTATTGAAAAAAAAATAGTATAGTTTGGTAACAGTTTAACATCGCGCAGTTCACATCGCATGATACTTGCAAACTATTCGGCGTTCAAGTTTGCTAGTTTGAAGGACGAGTGCACGCTATAAAAATTGCATCGAAGGAAATATTATTCTGATATGATGAATCTTGTCCATTGAAAAGTCAAGATATTCGGAGTTTGTACTTACTGGAAATGGAATGTGTCTGGCGATCGAGAGATGCGATTGTTGAAGCCGAGGTACAAGTCATCCCAGTAATTGCCTTCTTTGATCGTCTGTCTGTGCACACTGATTCGATTCTTTACCTTAAAGAGCACCAAAAATTCGCAAACATTTCAGTCAAATTTTACATACTGTCAGAATTTATTTTTCGTCGACCGACAACCTTGAAAAATCATACTGGAATCATGCCCCCTCCCCTCTCCCAACCAAAATAAAATTTAAAAAATCAGGCCATCAACCTCGTTTAGAAACAGAATGCCTATAGAAAGACGGCTACACAATTTCTGTCGCCGACCTCTGCAGCAGTATTACGTGCCCAGTTGTAAACGCCTGTACCATCAAACAGTGGAGGTAAACGTCGAGGCTATTAAGCACCTAAAATATCAAAGTTTCCAAATAAACTCATCTAAAACTTTCCTCACGTAAGCTTTTGATCGTGTTCTTCCACAATCAAGCGTTTACAATTCAGATTTGGTCACGGTGAAAGAAATGCATGTGGCGACTAAAATTTGCCGATATTAAAAATTCAAAATGGCCGCAATCTAGAGAAAAATTGTTTCGTTTAAAAAAAGGGCGAGATGGTGAAAAAATCGTTTGCATCACAATCTTCAAATTGGTCCTATTTGAAGGTCACAATATTTAAAGCCCACTCTCCCTAAAATACATCAAATTTACATTTGACACTCATTAATTACTTCTGCGTCAAAATCTGTGTAAGTTCATGCTTAATTGTAAGAAGGTGAAGAGAAATATGACACCAGAACAGCGCGAGTAGTGACGCTTCGAAAGTTGTCTGTTCGGTGTTCAAAGTTTGTCAAAGCATAAACCTTGACGGATAGGTTCGTGGTAAAAGTCAGTCTTCCGCGAGCTTCTTTTAAGAGCGGTAACCATGGAGACTCTACACAAATAGTTGCCAATTAATGCACGGATACTTGTCTTTCTGTCGTTACATTTATATTACCAGTAAAGGTGTACAAAAGACATCAAGTACACAATGTTTCTTTCAGGCCGGTGACGATTGGATGATGAACAGAAAGGCACAGTGTCTGTTACTTCCACAATAGCGCTATAGTAATTCATCTGAATGCCGAGTGCCGGCCCTTTGGAAGGTCAGGTTATTTATTTATTAGCATATGGTAGATTGAGATGGTGGTCATTGGACTCGGACTTTTATGCTTTTATGAAGAACTTGTGAATGTAAAAGACAAAATGTCCTTGAAAGGACTTTTATCGTTCATCTGACCAAAAAACGAGCTAGGAAGACTGCTGCTCGTCTCATCACGCAATCACGCAAATTTGACCATATGACACCCTTGTTGATCGACTTGCATTGGCTTCCAATCGAAGCTCGAATAAGATTCAAGGTTCTGTTAATTACTTATAAAATTATTAATGGTATTGCACCCATGTATATACTGGAGCGACTTAATTGAGTTGTATGTTCCGGCAAGAAGTCTCTGGTCCATGGAAAAGCTACGTTTAGTCCCGCCAAAAGTGAAGTATAATAAGTCCTATGGCCATAGGGCCTTTTCTGTTCATGCTCCTTTCCTTTGGAATTCATTGCCATCAGAGATTCGCTCTGCAAAAAATGTTGAATGTTTTAAACGTGCTTTGAAGACTTACGTTTTTACTGAGTTTTATCAACTGTGATTTTTTTGCCAATTTGCTCATTATACGCTGTTTTAACTTCCTTTGTGATATTTGTGACTTTTTATTTTTTAAAACAATGTTTGCTCTCATTTTAGTCATTTTTTTCCCTTCAGTCATGGACAGCGCGCTGAGACGTATGTGTAGTGCGCTTTAAAGAAGTTTTTAATAGATAATAATAATAATAAGATAAATGTCAAAGCCCTTGTGTCTCTTTTTATGTTCACCGAAGAGAAAAACCGGTAACTCCAAAACGGCTTTCATGTAAGGTTAACCCTCTGCACCCTGACCCCCTGGTACTCTATGACGTCATCGGACATTTATGTCCGAGCTGGGTTCAAATGCGCTTCGAGGACAGATATTCTGACGCTCATTTTTTTACTGCTGATGTGCAGCTTGAATAAGCTCTTTCTCTGATTGGTCCATTTTCACTATTCACAGCCACTTAGGGAGTCTATTTGTATTGTTTTCATTATATTGGTCAGACTCAGCTACCCAATTGGGTCAGATCTTATTCAGCGCTGCACATTAGCCCTTTTTTACGGTGCCTTTCTGATCTACCGCTTGTGGAGTCTCTGTTTAAAGTCTTCGGTTAAGAAAAATTCACTGTCTTAATTTTTTATAGAAATCAAAAATTGTATTTTTCGCCGCAGAGTTACCACAGGGATGGCGGCCATTTTGGATTTCAAAATATCGGTAAACTTGAGGTTTCTTGTTTATCTGCTGCCAAATTTTGCGCGGTGACCCCATTTTTATTAATGATTTTGAAAGAGAATGATTAGAAGTATCCTTGACGAAAGACTGAGCAAAAGTTTAAATCTTTCAATTTGGAGACGCATACTACCTTAATGAGAGAGCTAGGAAGGGGAGAGCCTCCGTTCTATCTCCGTGATTGAACCAACAAATGGTCCTATATGAACCACAGTTCAACAGGATTAATTTTGTCGACTCGGCGAATGAATCCCTACTGACACCGGCATCTCGGCATTCTCACCTCGACGTAACTGTGTTCTCGCGACGGCCTTTCCTCGGGGAATGACGGCTCTTCGCCGGAGAAGTCGACAAGATAATCGTAGCCGCCTTCAATGGGCTCGAAATCGTCATCGGTTTCGATCATCTGTAAAAGAACCACGTAGAGTCGGAGAGACATACTGACAGAATATCAGTGAGAAGACATTGGAGTGAAATTGAGATGAACTTGGACTTGTGGGGCTACATCGGATAGACTAAGAAGGGGAAAAGAAGGGACCAGTCAATTGATCAATCAACAATCAGTCAATCTAAGATATATAACGCACGAAAATTAAAAAGCAATGATATTCTCAGAGACGCGGTTGAGTCAGTGTACATTATATGCTTTGGCGAACAATAAGCTTGAAGCTGTTCACAATGGATGCTTGTCGAATGTCACATGGCAAGGAATTCGTGGGGCCACAGATGAGAAAGTTCTTCCTCCATAGGTTTTCAGCTTATACTGAGATGAGCTTTTCTCTCTCTCCCCCCCCCCCCTGAAAAGGGAGGAACTGGTGATATATTGACGTTGGCAAACAATCTGAAATTTTCTATGGTAATAGAAATTTACAATTCAACAAATAAAAAAAAATCTTGCAGAGACCTTACCCTCAAAACCAGGTTGTAGTTCCTGAAGTTGCACCACTTGTAATAGAATTCTATCCACTCCGGATATGAAAATATCACGTCGTCCACACAAGCATTTATGGGCTCTAAATACCTGTCAAAATCCCACCTGAAAAGAAAGATAAAATATCTTAGAAGTCACAGATAAATTTAGAATCTCATTGTCTTAATATAATGTACAATTATTATCTGATAATGTGCACGTACCCATCGCTCATTATCTGATAATTTGCAATACTCACCGCTCGTTATCTGATAATTTGCACATAATGCTTATTACTATACCTTGTATATGAATTTTTTTAATATGGAAATTGAGCATTTATTCCATTATCGTGCGATTCGTGACAAGTATTCGAGCAAGGGTGACCAAGGTAAAGCAATTTTGTGGAATTTCATATGTACTACTTATACGCTTTATAGCGTTCTGTTTATAGAGTTAGCATAGAAGTCCCGGGCAATACCTTGTGCAACGGTGGGTAAAATAGATCAAAGCCATTGTGGTTGGGTCGATGGACAGATAAGTGGGACAGGCCTGAGTCACGCTGTTGGCGTTTCTATGGATATAGGACTTGTCTTAAGCTAAACAATCAGTGGTATGACAGACAGTTAATGAGCATGAGTTTTAGGATATTCGGAAGAGTGAATTGTGTTTTCAATAAATTGGCTTGATTAATGTTTGCGTGTATGACTAAATGAGATTGAGGAACATGAAGAGTAAATATAGTTCTCACTCGTCTTTCAATATTTTACGTCCAATCGGTGGGTCTTGAATTGCACACCTATAAAAGAAAAATAAATTCACTTTAATCTTGAGAACTGTAAAGTATAATGTTTGGCCTAGTGACAATACAGGAATACGTAATTATGGAACACTTACGTAATTAAGAGAAAATAATTTGACAAGTTTATAGGCTAAATGAACAGAACAATTGATTTCAGGAATTCAAACGTCACTTCGTAGGTGGGATCGTCAAGTACGAAAATCGAGAAAGTGTCAAACGTCAGGCTTGGTTCAAGTTCATGATTTTAGTAATTTCTCGTGTACATAAATAAGATCAGTTTTCTGGCAAAATGCTTGAGTAGTTTGAACGCGAGGCTGCAGGAAGTCCGGAGATGGAGTCTCGTCCACTGCTGGTAATTCGTCCAAGAAAGTCAAAAGGTTGAGCTTAAATATTAAGGTAGTACGCGCCTCGAAAGTGAACGTCTTAACCCTTTGAGCGCCAAAGTAAATTTTTGTCACCTTCACAAAATATACGCCAGTCAATTTTTTCACATTTTTGCTAGAATTTTGCTAAAATATTGTAGCCAATGAAATATGGTGTCAATTTAGTCCAAAATTACCAAATAAATTAAGAAAAATTATGAAAATTTGAAAAATGTTGCACATTAATTTTGGTGGGAAAAATTACAGCGCTCAAAGGGTTAAACTTTTGATGAAAAGCTCCTCAATGGAACTTCAAACGACACTCTCACCGAAACTAGAATAAAATTCAGGGGTCACCGTGCTAAGTTTGGAACAAATTACCTTACATTTACGATATAGGAAATTCAAAATGGCCGCCATGTTAACTCGAAGGTGGAAAATAAAATTTTCGATTTTCGAAAAACTAGAAACATGAAAGTTTTCTTACTCCACGAGCTTGAAAATGAACCTCCACAAGTAACAGACAAGAAAAGAATTGTAAAAATTTGAGAGTTCGAATATCAGTCTTCGAGGTGCATTTAAGAAATCTTTACTTTTTTTTCACAATTTTGTATGCTAGAAGAAAATTTAAAGAAAATTCTTCTTAAAACGAATCATCAACTAATGTCTGTGTCTTCTCGATTTTTGTCAAATATACATCAGTTAGACACCAGTATTTATGTCTTCGCAATTAATTTCAACCTCCAAAACTTTTTAAAAATCTGATATACAGGTGAATACATTTAGCGGTCGTCCTTGTACTCCATATTGCGAAATGCCAGACACCGATTTTATTAATTGAAACACCATCGATATTTTAAGTCGATTTGCATACAGAGAAGGCAGAGGGACTCGTTGAGTTTTAATGAATAATATCGGCGTATTACCGGAGCCAGTCACGGCGCAATCTCCCCAGGGAGACAGTGAACTGCAATAAATGCTTATGCCTTGTCTAGTTCTATACACTGTCGGGCCTAGGAGATAAAACGCTCGGAATGCCAACGAAGTAAGTGTTTTGCAACGATACCTATATGGCGTGGTTTAAACAGTACAAGAACACATATGAATCAAAGATTTAAAAAATCATAAGTCACAATCACCAATACAATTGTCGATCGATAATTTCCATGTCATAATCAATTAGTCATTACTGATACGTTGCGAAACAATTATTTGAAATGCTCATGTTCATTCATTAAGTTTTAGATGGAAACAGCAGTAAAACAAAGACTTGCTGGAATTAAGGCACGGGAAATTATGTCGGTAAACACAATTAGTAACCGTCCTGTAAGTTAATGGATAGTGTGTATTTTGCATGCAAATCAACTTATTATTGACCTCCTGTGAACTTTTAATGAACAATATCATTGGATGGCATTTCGTCAATGTGGAGTCACTGAGAGGTCAATGACCGCTAATTATGTATGCCTGTTAGGTGAAAAAAGTCTTTAGGGAGTATGTTATTTTCCTGACATATTTACACTGTGACTTTTGCTCACATCATGATTCAAAATGTTTTAAAACATCTGCTTAGCAAGTATGTTTCAAAATTCTGAGCGATGAAGCGACTTCATAAAGGGCCAGTAATGCTAACTTTTGATAATCTTTTTTTCATTATTTTCATTTTGTATGCCACAATTGAATTCTAGTCCGGGACAGAATTCACTTGTCAACAATAACAATCTTTACGCATGTAGAGGCAGAGTTGACAAGCTGAATACTGTGTATCTCAACACGTTTTGGGGAGTACAGCAAGAAATTTTGGTTGACATTAAAAACAAAAGAGTCCAAAAATCATTAAAAGATAGCAATACTGGCCATTTGAATGATTAAAACAATGTAAAACTCATTTTTTCATCAGATTAGTGACGTCGTAAAAGAGGGTGCGCAATACTTACGGATCTTTTGGATTGTTACAAATTTTGCCAAGGTCTAGAGTAGCTCCGGGTAGAGGTGTCCATGTCCTTACATTAGGGACCAACTTATTTATGAGTTTGTTGAGAGCCTTCGGGTCGTTCTTAAGATTGGTTTCTTTTATGTACCTATGGGAGAAGTAGATATGTATATCATTTTATATTTACAAGAACTGTTGAAAATTGTCTGTATAAACTCTGGTATATGTACGATGCAATGCAAGAGCCCACGTGTGGTTTTTCGGTAAAGGTCGTTGAATGAGTCGACCAAGAGTCAGTTTTTCTCAGGCGTACTCTAGTGAATGGCTGGCCAAGCGTGGGCCATCGCAGTCACCCAAAGTCTGCAAAAGAACATTGCTTCGATTCAATTTCAGTCTGCCGAACTTTATTCTTTCAAAACTCTTTCTTGATATTAATATGCCCACAGACTTGGGGCAAGTCTAGTGTCGACCGTAGAATGAAGGTTGTGGGCAGGTTTTCACAGTAACCAGAAAGTTGTCGGAATATGTTTTAATACCACAATTAGAAAATACTTATGAATACATTATCAGTACTTTTATCGTATATTCCCAGAGAAGTCTAACAGCGCTAAATTCATCACCGTAACTACCATTTTGTTAAAGCTGCAAATTGCACTAACCGTCCTAACTTCACAATGTGTCGTCTTGACCCAAGCTATAGTGTTAAAATGTGTCGAAAGATTGCATTGATGCAGATATTGTTGACTTGCAAAGAAATTGTGAAATTGGAGACTTGGCGAGAACTCAGGTATGTTAATGCATGGGCATAGGCTTACATACATGTAAAATCAGTTTGAACATACTTTTTGATCAGACCTGGTCAGAAAATTGTGAAAATTGCCAAAAATATGTTTCGCATTTGATTAAGTTGAAATTTATCATAATATATTACCTAAGTCAGATCACGTGACCATAATCTATTATTTTCCCGCCAAAATTGTATATTGCAAATAACTGAATAT
>LD345515.1:220018-236154 GCA_001465055.1 Ptychodera flava
TAGATATGTATATCATTTTATATTTACAAGAACTGTTGAAAATTGTCTGTATAAACTCTGGTATATGTACGATACAATGCAAGAGCCCACGTGTGGTTTTTCGGTAAAGGTCGTTGAATGTTTCGACCCAGAGTCGGCTTTTCTCGGGCGTACTCTAGTGAATGGCTGGCCAAGCGTGGGCCATCGCAGTCACCCCAAAGTTTGCCAAAGAACATTGCTTCGATTCAATTTCAGTCTGCCGAACTTTATTCTTTCAAAACTCTTTCTTGATATTAATATGCCCACAGACTCGGGGCAAGTCTGGTGTCGACCGTAGAATGAAGGTTGTGGGCAGGTTTTCACTGTAAGCAGAAAGTTGTCGGAATATGTTTACCATAATTAGAAAATAATTATGAATACATTATCAGTACTTTTATCGCATATTCCCAGAGAAGTCTAACAGCGCTAAATTCATCACCGTAACTACCATTTTGTTAAAGCTGCAAATTGCCCTCACCGTCCCAAATTCACAATTTGTCGTCTTGACCCAAGCTATAGTGTTAAAATGTGTCGAAAGAATGCATGGATGCAGATATTGTTGACTTGCAAAGAAATTTTGAAATTGGAGACTTGGCGAGAATGGCGCTACCACGCCTTCAGTTATGGAATACTGTTACAATTCCGATTGGGCTCCAGAGAACAGAAAGATTGTAATCGGATGGAGACCAAACTCCAATATTATTGCTATTACCGATCAGAGGGGTGCGCTTCGATGAAATAGCCGGCAAAAGGGCTGTACACCGCCGGGTTGACTTGACGAACGACCCGTGAAGTGTGATACATTAACTTCCGCCTCTCGCTCTTGACGTACGATGCTTTCCATTTTTCTGTCAGAAAGAGCAGTAACATCATTTTAGTTAACACCAACAGCGTATTTTCTGATGAGTGACGTCACCAGAGGCTATGAGACACTCACTGTACCATTGAGCAGCAAGCCTGGAAACACAGGTGAAGCCTTTGTACAAGAAATGATGTCACGCTATTAGCTGGCCAGAAAGATGTAGCGTTTGATAATAATTGTAGCAATTTAAGAGTCCGACAATCTGTCCCCGAGGCGCGTCCTACCTTAAAACAACAGTGGGAAAAAATCATCAGAAGTAACAATTACTGGCTCTTTAAAGAGTGGTTCAACTACTTTTTATGCAAGAAGTCATCATTCAAATCGCCATTCAGTAAATTTTCCAGTGTTCAAGTTCTGTTCATAAAATACAGCTTCTTGTTCTAGGCCTACTCCCACATTGATAACGAAAATATACATTGTTCATCTTGCTAATATCATATTATGTAATATCATAACTTTATTGTGGAAGACGAAATTTTACACCAGGTTAGAAATCATTTTTAATATTACATTAAATATTGTATACAATGTAATGCTATACCTATACTGTTTAAGATAGAACGCGCCTCGGAGACACATATTCGGACTCTAAAATTTTCACCTTTCTTTTCTGACCTACCACGTGTGGGATTTCATTTTAAAGCTCTTGAAGAAAGAAAGATTATTACTATCTTAGGCTTTCGAAATCGAAAATTTCAAATATCTGTAAATGTTAGGTAATGTGGAGCTTTTACAGGGTAACCCCATACTACCTTAAAATAAAAAGAATATATAATAAAATATTATAAATGTTTTCTTTTGATAATGTAACAGTCGCATATATGAATATTTTAAACTGCAATAATTATTTTTTTTTCCAAACAGGGTTATAAGGCATTATAAGTCATAGCATAAGTGTAAAAAAACTTTTAATAATAAATTAATGATTATGAATATTTCTGAAAAAATAATATTTGTGTCGTTGTGTATACTGAAATACCCTACTGCACTCGGTGTATACTGAAATTCCCTACTGCACTCGAATCCTGAATGATGATGATGCCAAATCCACGTAGTTGTAGCACAGCCCTCAGAAATATAGTCTATATAGTTACAGCGGCAGCATTGCTCAGTCATTGTACTGATAATAGGAAGGGAGCGGACTCTGACCATCAAAGCAGTGGACAGGTCTTCAAATAACTCACCTTCTCTTCACTGCTGTTTCTTGATTTCCAAAATTTCTTCAACATGGCACAGTACAATAAATTACCCGCAAATTCTGTTTGATTTGTACCAACGACATTAGTTTTCTTATAACTTTTTTCAGTTCGGCATAAAAGGAATAATGTTAAGCCTCTTGATTAATTTCATCTATTAAAAGCACTTTATATTTCATTATAATTTTCAAAGAAACCGTTAAATGACCATGAAAGTCAAATTCTGCAGGTACGACAAATGTCATGCTTTTGGGAAGCTAGTTATGAAAAGCTGAAGGGGTTATTCTCCGAGAAAAGTCAGCATGTAAATTCCTTTTGTCCTTTCTTTTGGTGGGCGGCAGCCGGCAGGACGATAGGTCAAATATTGAACCGACCTTGTTTCTACACTCGGTCGTGCGACATGGTTCAATACACGGCGAAGGCCGCTGTATGCATGAGAAAGGCAGCCTTCGCAAGCTTCGCCGTGTATCGAACCACAACCGACTGTGTCCCTGTACGTAGAGTAACAGGTTGTCACGGACGAATCAGCATCTATATGCCACCTCAACCACGGTCCCTCCACAAGAATCAATGCTCTCTAGGAAAATTACTACAAAGTCATTACGGCTGCGGTTAACTTTTCGAAAATACTCAATTACGAAGGTTCGTTACCCCGGTTCGTTACGCTTACAAAAACAGTAAGATGGCTGTGGTTCACTGCAGAAATACACATGCTATCTTAAAGCGTGAATACTAAGGGCCGCAAACCAAAAAGTCTGTGTCACAAGCAACAACTGAAATTAGTGAAAAGTGAACATGTTCGTTTGGCGACTGGACAGCCTATGGGTGAAAAGATTGGTCACTTGAGGGGTGTTATATACCCAGTACGCTCGAAACTGTCCCAAACTGCGGTAAAGAGAAACATGTATGATGAAAAATGAGCAAATCTTTAATGCCTCGAGGGCCAACTTTGTTTTCCACGGGTGTAGTCAGAGGTCACGATTGCTGCGAATCCGTAGCCTCTGCCACTCGGGTAGCTTGGTCATTGGAGTGGCCCCACTCCCAGCAGAACACGTCAAGGAGTGGCAGGGCTCGTTTTCGCAGCAAAGGTCACGAGTGCCGACTGGCTGCATGATTCAGCAGTTAGTTGCCGTTCAGTCAACTGTATCAGCATGCCTTATGTGTGCTGATGACCGGTGGTACACCCCTCACCGACGTTATGCAAGTGTGACCTGTCAATCAAAATCCATATAAGATGTATGACCTCTCGATTGAGGCTGAGTTGAAAGTGACCCAAATTCTCAACAACGCATCAATTCTCGATGGCCCAGGCTTTACATGTCGCGCGGCCGAGTGTTTAAAGCAAGGCCGGGTGGATGCTTGACCAATCGACCTACACCAATGTGGTAGACATTTTGGAGATCACGAAGCAGCACTGAAGAAAACATGAGTTTGTTAAAGTTTCGTGCACTGCTGTAATGCTTTGAGTCGGCCCCTTCCTATTACTAGTATTTACTGTTCAGAGAGACTGTCAGGGCAGTACTGTGACCGCGCATCAACTGTATAGACTATCTTCTGAGGGTCTGTACTAAAACTGCGTGAATATGGCATAAATATTATGCTGATCGTCATTCAAGATTCTAGTGTAGTTGGGTACTTTTGCAAGTGTACAATAATGACAGAAACGCTAAGGTGTTGTCAATAATACTCATAATCATAAATGTATTAATAACAGACTGTACTATAACTGCGTGAATTTGGCATAGATATTGATCATCATTCAGGATTCGAGCGCTGCAGGGTACGTTTGTAAGCATACAATAAGGACAGAAGTATTAAAGTGTTATCAACAATATTGATAATCATAAATTATTAATAAAAATAATTTTTACACGTATATTTTGACTAATAATGCTTTACAACCCTGTGTTTTCGTATAGTCCGCTGCTACTTATACATGGTGTGCCGTTCGCCCTAATCGCTAGATAATACCTCACAAAACATCACTTTAGTGATAACTCTTGAAAAGCGTCTTAAAAAACGGACAATGGGCCATAAAAATGATGGCTTCCCCTAGAAAAAGTATGCTTACCTTGAAGAAGAAACTGTTTAAATGGTATCCTCTCTTTTTAAAAACATTTCAAGAGTAAGTTTTTTTTTTCAACAGGAACGAACATATTTAACCCTTCAAAAGCCTCCATTTCTTGTACGTCATCAGTATGTGCAAATTTTTCCCGACAGATTCGATCCCCTGATAGGTCAACACGGCAGCATTAGGTAATGTTATGGACAAACAGCAGTGTTCAGTCAAATGATCAGAGATTGCAATTAACGTGTTAAAGCAAAGGGAGAGGAAAGAAAACACATTTGTATCGGAAATTTTAGAGATATCATTAAAAAGGGGTGTGAATTTCGTGCTCTTCCCTGTGGCCAAATATTGATGTGAAGACAAAATGTGTAAGAGGTGTTACGAATGTTTCACAAACATTTGCAAACACGTTTCTGACATGACGCAAAAGATGAAGGTTGGGGCCACTCTCGCCCTACAACAGAACACAAATACTCTTCAATTCAATGTAAAATTACTGTCAAAATTAACGCAACAAACCTGTGTACCTCCCGCCATAAAACACGACCGGAAACCCCGAAGCTCCCCCGGCAAAGTCCGACAGCAAAACGTCGACGTCACGTGGTAGGTTTCCGTTATTTGGATTGGAACAATCTACGAGATTTAATATGAGATGACCTGGAGAATGATGAAAAGTACAATCGTACATGAATGAGCCAGGTATTCTGTCACGTCTTTGAAGAGTTAGGTAAGTCCTTTACTGGAAAACCGTCACAAAGACCTGACGTTACACAAAAACACCAATGTTGTACGTACTGAAACGCGTTTGTATCGGGCCAAATGATCCTTAATGCTAGTGTTCATTCGTACGTCAAGTGTACGACTATTCTCTATCAGTCTGTTTGCAGACATAACCAAAAATAAGTTGTTCTTAAAACCACAGATTTTAATTCCAGCCTCTACAAAACTGCACAAAAATTGATCCTAGAAATGTGCCAGGATTTTGGAATCGAGGATATTACAAGCAGACGACTTCTTTAATTTCTGACTATATGTGCCCTCCTAAACTTTTTTTTGCGACAGCAACTTGTAGAGGACTAACCCTTTGAACCCGGCTCGGGCATTAATGTCCGATGACGTCATAGAGTATCAGGGGTTCAGAGTGCAAAGGGCTAATGTCCACACTCAGGCTTCGAAATTAACTTTCTGGGTGTGCTCTTGTCCAAGTGGACAACCATTAACCATTCCGAATGTCGCATATTTGTTGTCTCAAGAAAACATAAGTTTGTCCGGTTTAACCCCACCTATATGGCTAACTTCAAATCATATGATTACTTCTCATGAAAATCTGGCTCACAAACGAAAATTGCAATCTGATGTCGTCTCTCATGTAGTTTAATTTCCCATCCACTCAGCCAGGCAACACAGTGACAACGCATGAGAGCAGGGTCAAGCCGAAATGCTGTATTGATCTAAACTGCAAAACAATCAATTTTTCTCTTTAAGTTGCATTCACAAACACCTCTGGAGGGTGGTGGGAGATTTTGAAGGGGGGGGACTTGAAAAAGTTACAACACGCAAGGGGGGTCTGAAAAAAATTGACGTTGCAAAGGGGGACATGAAAATTTATTGAATATCAAATTCCTTTTCAATACCTTCTGGCACTTTCATGTTCTGTCATTTCCATTTTCGCCCTTGGGGCGCAAGTTTGAATCAGCCGCTTTGAGCCAAAAGATTCAGGTTGTCATGATTTCTACTTACTTAGCCCCTCTGTTATGCAAAACTGCCCTCTACAGTGACTAAAAGTTTTAACTTAACATTTCAATAACAATTTGGGCGATAACTTATTTAATATCAATCTCCCATTGACAATACGTTGGATACAGGGTCAGTGTCAAACATTCATGTCGCCGTATGTACATTTTTATTTTTTGAGGACTTTGACTGAATACAAATTGTTTAGAATAGTGCATAGTGTCATCAATTTTGGAACTGATAACCTATGCGTTATTTGTAGTTTCCTCATAGCCTACAATGTATAGTGAATCAACATTTCAAAATCAAAACAAAATCAAATTTCTTGCACACACATGCGATTGTTTCCAACTTAGTCTAATCAACCACATTAATATCAATAATCAAGCATACATAATTACACAGATTTACGGACCTTTGTATTTTAAAGAGATTATTCATAGTTTCCTCATAGACTACAATGTACAGTTGATCAACCTTTTCGGCGAAATTTCAAAATCAAATTTTTTGTACACATATGCACATGTAACCACCTCCTTCTAACCAAGTACAATTACGTCAATTATTCAGGGTCCATATATGCACAAATATTTCAGATTTTTAATCGGGAAAATATATTCACAGCTTTTTCATAGCCTCCCATGTATAGTGGATCAAGATTTTCGGCGAAATTCAAAATCAAATTTCTCGTACTCATGTGCACTTGTAAACACCCTATGCTAATCAAGTACATTTATATCAGTTATCAAACATCTATAGATAACAGATATTGCTATTTTTATTTTGGAAAATACGCGTTCATAGTTTTCTCATAGGCTACCATGTATAGTAAATCAACATTATTGATGTAATCCAAAAATTAAATTGTTTGTACACAAGTGCACTTTTTACCTGTCACTCTAAGCAAAGTACATTTATATGAATTATCACACACATATGTTTTTATGGTGAAAATATTAATAGTTTGCCCGAAAAACTCCCGTGTCTTATGATTTGATATTTTTGGACGAAGCAATATATCGGCCACATTTTGCCTTCATATTTTTTTCTTTGGGGGGGGGGGGGGTTCAAAATTATAGCCTGTCAGATGGGGGGACTTGAACACAGATTTGTTGGGGGGAATTTTAAAAAATCTGAGAACTTTTTTTTTTTAATCTCTCGCCCCCTCCCTCCAGAGGTGTTTGTGAATACAGCCTGATAAGCTAATCATCCAGTGTAGTCACGAGACAAAAAGGTACAACATCCTCCATATCCTAACTTTTTTATTATCCTGAATGGCCACGGGAGATTAAGCATGAATAAATCAAAGCTGATGATCAATTGATCATTATTCTTCAAAATTCACCAAGCTGATGCACAATTACTGATACACCGTTATTCCGAAGAGTCTCCAAGTTAGCTCAGAGCCCACACACCCCAATCAGCTGTACACTGCGGTTTCTATTCCATGATATATGCAGCAAGTGTCAGTCCCTTAGGACAACATATTTATTTGTCCTGCCCTATTTTCGAGCCGCGGTGACGCCCTAGTTTGAAGCACACCATGCAGGGCTGATGATCTAGTAAATCTGAAAGAACTTCGTTCACTAATGTTTGCCCCGACACACAGACATATCTTTTTAAATATATGCAGTGATTCTTTTCATACACCTGAGCGCTGAGCTGATTAAGTCTAAGTCTTAATAATAAGACGAAATGCAATGCCGGTAAAACAAACGGTATCAAAAACCTGAGCAGTCGATTACAATCGTTTGTCTTACCTTTATAATCAATAATTATGCATGTATCAATTTCAGGGTGGACGCCGTCCATTAGAATCATAATGCGTAGATCTGAGTTTATCTGAAATAAAAGGAAAATAAACTCACATTCGTTACAGCAGTATGGTCAAATTTTGCTTTCCCCCCCCCCACGGGTTATTGTCGAGTACAGTCGACTGTTGTCTGGGGAGTGACAGGCTAGGCTGTGCACAGCCTCGTACGGTGATGTATATGGGTGAAGTTCAGCTGGTATTTCGGTTGTGGTTTATCTCGCCTTCAGCGGCGTTTTGCGGTGTTGCAACTGAGTTCATCATGATGAAGTTTTGCGGACCGGAAAGAACTGAGATTAATTTATCGAGAGTCCTCTTTCATAGCAGAAATATGAGGTTTGGAAAGATGTAAATTTGGGTACGGTGAAGGTCATAGAACGTGCTGTAGCTAATGCGCTTGATTTGGCTTGTCAGAAATTTCAACGTTTGCTGTAAAATGTCCATGCTTTCCATGCGAACATTTTCACAAAACTTTTCTGGTCTACAACTTGTGTCGGCTCACTTTGAAGCTCTTAGAATGTATGTATATTTACAGCCTGATTTTTGTGAAACTCCAAAATTTATTTTGTTCCCATAAAGTTAACACAGGGGTGGCGGCCATTTTTAATTTCAAAATATCCGTAAATTGAAAGTAATTTATTTCTCTTTGCAAATAAAAAAAATATCTATTTTGAAAGAGAAAAGTTTATTTCAAGTGTAAGCTTACGTTTTCCTCTTTGAAGTGTATTCTGCCTTATTTTATACCATTTATTTTTTACCTCTTTCCAAACTCCGAAGTTTAATACGTTGATGTTATTCATGTGGACACCATTCTGTTTCATCTTGGAGAACACGGGCGGGTTCGTATTTCCGACGTAAAATGGAACGTTGGGATTCTTGGCTTGCAACATTTGAAGTGTTGGATAGCTAAAACAAAACATAGCGGGACAAGGAACAGTTAGGTACTCATTGTAACAGCCCAATGCAGAATTGCCGTTCTTGTGTCTACTCTGTACAGTCTGAAAAAATCACCTAAACGTTGCATAGAAGAATGCTTTTCGTATTCTTTCAAGTTTACCACGTGACTGCAGTGCCAGTATAATGTTTGTACGAAACAACATTCCATCTCTCCATTCTCTAAGACGAAAGCTGTCTTATAATTTTCTTCATTCGACAGAACAATGATGACAGGGTCTTATCCCAACAAGCTACTAAGTTCTGACGCACGTGTCTTTTCAAAATATAATGAATCTTATTGTGTAATGGTGTCTGGTTGGTCCTTTGTAACTTCGCACAAAGAATTGTGGATTTTTAATCTTAGACAAATGTCTTACTTGAGGTGATCAGAATGTAAATGGCTTATGTAAACGAGGTCAGCTTTCGCCAGGCGATCCAGCCAATCGGATGGGGGCTCGTGCAGAAGCCACCACCCACGTGCAAACGATGGCCCCGTCAGCCAGGGGTCGGTGAACATTATGACGTCGCCAAGCTTTATCTCCACGCATGCGTGACTGAAATATGTAAACTGAAAAAGAATAAGAAAGTCAAACATGACAGATAGCAGTGATATGTAATTCTGCTCTTTCATAAGTTTATCGTTATTTATTTTAACCCCTTGACTACCTATGGCGCCGGATATATCCGGCGCCATATTGAATTACCATATACCTTGAGTGCCGGAAATATCCGGCACAGTTAAATAGGGGTATTTGCATCGTTTTGGTCACTAAAAATCCCGTAATTTCGGCGTCTGCACGCAGTGCGACTAAGATTGATGTATTTCGATCTGGCCTGAATGTGATTGTGCCCCCCGTACGTCCGAGTATGGCCAAAATCCGGAAGCAAATGTCGTGACCCATGACCTCGACCCTGAAAGGTCAGGCTGATCACAGAAGCGTCGTGCTGATTGTTTACAGTTTTCAGAAGTACTGACAATCGCGAAGATGTTTATGGTTTGTTTTTTTTAATGAAATGAAATGTTTATTTATTGAAAACAAATGATTTATTTGTAAATATGTTCTATTAACAGCAATATTCGTGAATGAAACTAGAGGAAATATTATTTTTTACTATAAGCCAGTGAAATTTTATAGCAGCCATATTATCAGTATGACTAGTCACATGACTGGTCATGTGTTAGGTCATGTGATATGTTGTTCCCTAAAATGTATTTTTAAATATTGTGAATTATTTTTTGATAAATCATAACCATTTTAGATGCATGTTTCTGCAAGGAAGACATAAAGGAGGTATTTACAAATATAAAAAGTGTTGATTTTCAAATACAGAAGCATGTCAGATGCTGATGTTTGTGGTTCATTTACTCTGCCTTTTGTGAGAAAAATCTTAAATAGGTACATCTATAAATAAAGTAAAGGGTAGTTATTATTACATATATGTAAAGACAATGCCACTAAAATTGAAACTGTATTCAAATTTGCATCATTTTATGGATTTAAAACACGTCCTGATGCTTCAAATATTCATATTCTTTGCCCACTCTGGTCACATGATGTGTCATGTGACCAGTCACGTGACCTGGAAATACAAAACTTTTGTATGAAAAAGTGTGAAATTTCATGATGATTCAGAAAACATATGGTTTATTGGTACTTACTTAATTTTTACTCTAAGCAGTGTTAATGCAATGACCACACCCCAGATTTTATCAATATTTACATAAGGGGCCTGGTATATAGGAATACATTGGCCTTGGTAGTCAAGGGGTCAACTCCTTTCTTCATCGCTGTCTCGGACAACGAGACATTCGACAATGTAAGCTTACGATCTCTTAGTTACAATATCACTATTACCGATAATATTCTGTTTCTTCGGTAAAGATGGCGTCTGTTGAAGCATGGAGGTAGTAGAGATGGTTGAAGCTTGCTAGCTAACTCGTTCAGTCTTACCTTTACTTCGCCTTGCAGTATGGGTCTCCTGTCTCGAACGGCGCAAGTCCATGGTCGAGGAGGGTTGAGTTCGATTAATTTGAGACAGCCCTCTTCGTCGATTTCTGGCACTTAAATGAGGAAGGAAGCCAGTGAGTTGTTAATTATGCAAACGTCTGTCTGCTCAGTGTAAATGCTTCACATTTTGTGACATCAAAATACAACTCTAACTGCAGTTCAATTTTGATACATTTTGCAAAAACTTAAAGAAACGTGGTTAATTGGCTAGCTGGACGTCATTATTTTGTCCACTGACCTAGTAATGCCTGGGTTCCTCTTAAACCAATGTATGTATGTATGTATGTATGTATGTATGTATGTATGTATGTATGTATGTATGTATGTATGTATGTATGTATGTATGTATGTATGTATGTATGTATGTATGTTTTCGTTTTCTTCTATTGCTGTTGCTGGTTTTTAGTATTTGTTTGTTTCTTTTTAAAATATGTAAATAGCACTGAGACGTATGTGTAGTGCGTGTAAGAAATAAATATTATTATTATTATTATTATTATTATTATTATTATTATATATGTATGTGTGTATGTGTGTGTGTGTGTGTGTGTGTGTGTGTGTGTATTATCTATGTATGTATCTATGTATCTATGTATCTATGTCAGGCAGACAGTCCATATTTCTAACAACAAAAGTACAGTGACAAATGATCCTTACGTATTTCGTCTTGCTTGAAACTCTTTGGAGGGTTGACGTACAACATATTGGAACAGTCGAGGAGCCAGCCATGCTTCGTACAACTCACTACACTGCAAAAAACAGTTGAAATTGTCATAAGGATTTCCCTGCGGTGGAAAAACTGAAGAATAGTGTATAGTGGGTGCTCAGACATGAAATGATTCATGTCTCTTGCAGCACTTTATGGAGAGAATTTACGTGTTTTTACGTGTACACAGTAAGACATTTTCAAGCAGATTTAAGGACACGTCAGTATATTACAGGCTGTGTTTAAAGGGACAGTAGCTATAACCGTTTAAAATTTGTGTTCTGATGTCAACTTCAGTTTCTTGTTATACTTTCTAAACCATGTTGAGATACACAGTATTCAGCTTGTCAACTCAGCCTGTACATGTGTAGACTGCATTTTTATTGTTGCCAAGTGAATTCTGGTCCGTACTAGAATTCAAGCGTAAACAATAAAAGTGCCATTTTACACGTATTTACTCTGTGTTGACAAGCATAACAAAATAGTGGCGTTTTTGCATGCTTTGTAGAGTTGACAAAGAACTTGCAGTTGATATAAAACACAAGTATAGTGAAAAAATCATCAGGAATTAAACCTAATTAAAACAGTCGGACTGATTATTCACAGTTGCCCTCGCCAAACGTAAGCGGTTCCAGTGTTCTGTGCCTGAGGAAAACCCTACAGATTTTATTGTTCATAATAAAGTGTGAAAATCGAAAGGTGGGGGATGCGTTAAGGGTTTGTTTATACATGGTTTATGGTTATATTTGCCGGTTTTTCATATGCTTCATGTAGATCTTCTCCTCGGGACACAAAATAGTGTAAATAAGGTCCATGTCTATAGCTTGATGCCAGTTTCGATATACTAATTATAAAGAGCAAATCTAAACATGTTCAAACTGGAGCGATGTGCATGGTCGACAAATACCCTTATATATTCAGGAATTCCTTTGACACAAAGGCGATCAGGGACTTACAGACTCGGTTTCTTTAGCCATTGTATTCATGCAACTCTTGATTGTTGTTAACAAGCTTGATTGTTAAGACACTTTTGGAGTGGCACAGACGCCACAAATTTTCAAAATAAGCTAGTGTATTTTTCAAATATAAAACTGAATGCACTACATGGGCAGTCAAGGTCATTTTAACTGTTAAAATGATTCGAAAATATATGTGAACATGAACCTAGGCATCAATCATATAGAGAGAAAAGTTTCGAAACTCCTTATGTAAATGCCTTCGTGTCTTAACGTGCCACCACTTCCATTAAAGATTGGATCGATTTCAGGCGTTGACGAAGCTTTCATCAGCTCTTTAAGACGATGGGCGGAGTTTGAAATCCAGCAAGCTAGTTTCTCAATCGACAAAATACTGAGTCAATGTGCAGCGACTTCCCCCTATCCTGCAGTTCTCGTTAACTGCAATAGTCACCCCACTGCATCTCAACCATCGTCATAGAAGATCGTGGTCGAATTTCTTGCTCTGCAGGAGCCAATCAGTTTGCGTTTTGAATACGATGCTGCAATCCACAACCAGTGACGGCTGTAAGCCTCTTTTCGATTGGTCGAATTTTAATCAGCTTGCAATGGAAAGCTCAGCTGCTAAGTTATCGTTATGAGTTTCTCGGATCTGGAACGCTCGGTGTCTGAGGTGTTGTGTTTTGATAAATTTCTGACTGACGTTTATAGTTTTGAGATAAAGACAGACTTGAAGCAAAAAATTCCCAGTTGACATTTAAAGCGCAACCAATGTATTGTGCGATTTCATCAGAGCGTCATGATGAAGATCTGTTAGAAATTGATTTTCCTAAATAAAAAAAAGTAATTCGTTCATGGTCAATCAGTTACAATGATGTCAAAAGAAGTTTATCGTCACAATTTTCATCACCGCTGTAGACGCGTTGTCATGCCAACTGATTATGCAGCTACTAAAGAACCTGTTCTTCTGACGTTAAAGACTGAAAACCCCACAAGCTGCATCTTTTTGCCTTTTTTTTTACACTGCGCCATTGTTTTCGAGAAGATGTCCGGATCCTGAAATCAAATGCAACTCATGTAAAAATGTTTCCCGAAGTGTGACCACAGACGTTTTTAAAGCATTGGAAACGAACGCGCAACTTACATTTTAACGACTAAAATTCGCAATTTTAAAAAAATGGGCGCCATTAACACACGCTTAAACTCCTACATTAATGACCATAACCGCAACCAAAGATTAAAATAATACACAAATGTTACTTTATAATGGAAATTCAAACTAATTCTCCGAAGATTAAAAGATGCTGTGTTGTTTAGTTGAATGCAAAACAATACAGTCAACGGGACTTTATAATTTTAAACATGAAAACCAAACTCTCTCTCTCTTACTCCGAATTGAGATCTTCGATGTCCCTGACAAAGATTCCGCCTTGGTGTTTGCATGTGTTCCTGCACGCTCTGAAGGACTCGCTGTTGGCTTTGTCGTTGGTCTTCTTAAAGATGATGAATCGTTCATCTGGAGACCTGGAAATAAGGTTGACTCCCGGTTTGAGCCGCCGCGTCTCTTCGGACGATAGCTCCAGCACGGTGACAGACTCCTGTGGCATTTCTTCTCAAACACTTATAAACAAAACAGAGAAATGAAAAAAGGAAAAACATACAAATGCTGAGAATGTTATATTACCACGAACAACCTCAATTAATCATATAATCTTTGGTACATGGCCACAGAACCGAGAGCCATGGACTTGACCTGCGTTCGCGTACTCTGGTTATGTGTCATGACATTAAAGGGACAGTACCGGTAAACACCCGCTCGTGTACTTAGAGTTCCGCTTATTTAGCTAGCTCTTGCTTAGTTTGAGAAAAAAGAAAAATAGTGTAAAATAACGTTTTAACAGTATATTTTTTTGACTTATTGGTAGGTGTACCCATGCTGCAATATATTATTTTTTTTATTCTTTTCCTCTAACAATCGAAATTTGACTGTGACGTCTCGGCGGAAAAAGAAATGAGCGAAACCCGAAATACATGACCGGGTGTGTGTAGCTTTCTCTGATTTTTTCACCCCGTTATTTTTGTTTTGCATGTCAACACCAACTTTCCTCATCACATGCCACAAAGAGTACTGATGAATGCTATCTCCTCACTGAGGCAAACTTGTTCTCAGCACAGAATGCTCCTCGAGGCTATGTTTCATCACCTGATCTGAAAATGGAATGAAAATTCAAACCCATGTCACGTGTTCGTGTAAATAGGCTGATGATATGGCGCTTGAATTGATAGTAGATACGTCCAATAGTAGATATCTGGCACCAGAGCCGCTGACGGTGGATGGTCGGTCTAGAGGTTGTTGAGTATTTCAAATACCTATACGGGCTTACTTTGAAAAAAAAATAAAGGCAGAATTCCAATGCAACTACTAACTACATATTTAAGATAACCATGCTATACTTATGTTTCTGTCGAGGAGGCTGAGAAATTTTGGTGTCAGTTAAAAAGGTCAACAAAAACCTAACTGAAAGACTTGCGTACTTACTTTTGATACCATAGAATGTGACATGGCTTTAGTTTTGTAACAGTTTCATTGTACCATATGTTGATTAGTGTCTTAGTATTTGGGGTTGTTGTATTCAAAAGGATATGGATCGCTTGAACTGCCATTTAAAGCGGGCAATGCGACTGATTTTGAATTGTGACATTGGTACCTCATCCGTTGAAATGTTTACACTTCTACAATGGTATCAGCCATATCTTATCGCTATATGTACAACCTAGTTCTATCTGTATACAAGGCTGTTTGTAGCCTGTCTCCTCTACACATCTTTCACTTTGGAGGCGCATACTACCTTAAGTGTTAGGAATAGAACCCAACTTGCACGAGTTGTACACATTGCCGCGCAAATATGAGCAAGAAACAATAAACTCAACTTCCATTCACAGATAAGCGCAAGCATGCCAAGCAATGCCCGGTACTTTAAATACGATTATGCCACCTAGGTAAGTCATAAAAGGCGATCGACGAGGATTTCTAAAAGCACAACACAAATTAAGCTGAAGTAAAATTTAAGGTATCTTATACAGAAATTTCATACCGGAAATACTTAAAAAAAGTTGACAAGATGCTTAAGTTTAGCTTGTTTCATGAGGAAACCGAACGTTTTGCCATGACGACGATTATATATAAATGTTAAAAGCATTTATCAGATCACTCTATCTCAAAATCTTGCCATAATGAGAGGTCGACTTTTTACCCTCAATGCATTGCAACATCATATAGTTTGCCCCCTTAGCATGAGACAAAAGGCATTGACGGTAGCGAGAATTGTCAATGATACTTGCCATCCATTATATTGTCAGTTTGAAAGAAGTGATATCTTCCGGAAAACGAAACAGGATGCGAATGATTCGCCAGAATTTGTTTAAAAATAATTTATACCCAGTGCAATAAACAATGAAAACTAAGATCAGCAATTGCGACAAGATGAGCGATCGCTATTGTCATTGACTTCAGCAGGTTTCAGTGTGGTCACAGACAAATAGAAAGACAGACAAGCAACGCGGCATGCCTTTTGTTTCATGGTCGTCTCGGTAGACTATGGCCTTTTTGATATTAAAATGAGCTTCACAGGTATAAGATTTTTTGGAGACGTTGTTCGTGGTTGATAATTGCACGAAATTATGCGAAAAGCACGACGAGATGGCATCGTGCTGCCAGTCGCGTAGCAACCATAGTTACTTTGTGAGCTCTCAGGGCAGAAACATTGCTTCACGCCAATCAAAACATAACACGCCAGCAGTTTCATAAACACGTCCTTCCATGACCAACTTTTAACAGACG
>LD345515.1:248874-265312 GCA_001465055.1 Ptychodera flava
ATTACCCGCCGATTGCATTGACAAGTGTACTATCCAAAATTTTGGAGCGTTTTCTGCTGAATCGCTGTGAAACACCATGACAACTTGC
Organism: Ptychodera flava; assembly: GCA_001465055.1. Classification (NCBI taxonomy): domain Eukaryota; kingdom Metazoa; phylum Hemichordata; class Enteropneusta; family Ptychoderidae; genus Ptychodera; species Ptychodera flava. Next base: position 248,963 of record LD345515.1, read on the forward strand.
AACCTCAGATTACCAGTTCGGTTTCAAAGGGAAGCATGGGACTGATATGAATGTTTTTCTCTTACAAGAAACAATAAGATGTTATAGGAAAAACGACAGTTTGGTTTATGTATGGTTCCTTATGTCGAAACAGAATTCGTTAAGGTTAACCATTTTACTTTGTTGGAGAAATTAAGGTTCCAAGACAAGAAACTGACCTTTTTAAGCTAACAATTCTCTAGTGATTAATAAGCTCAGAACCCCGAAAATTATATATTTTCAAAAAGCCTAGATAAAGGGGAACATTTTGGTTACCATAGTGTCACCACTGTTTACATAACTATCACGTGACAGGCAATTTGCATAACCTTTCAAAAATCGGTTTTCCCTATGTTTGTCTCAATGCTTTGAGATGTAAGGCTGAAATTTGTGTGGGTGCAAGCTGTTCGAAAGATCTTCCAAAGCATGTCTCAGAATTTTTTTAAACTTTCTAAAACAATTTTTAGGCCAGAAAAACTTCCAGAGCGATGAATATAACCCTAGCTGCTTTCTTTTAAATTGTGCTCCAAAAACAATAAGCAAGATATAAACAATCTGAGACACTCTTTGGAAGAGCGTTGTAACAGCTTCAGACTGTTTCAATTTACTAAAAATGAACTGGCAGCCCTCAAAGTTGACTATTAGAACAAATTATTGCTTGCTTTAAGTCTTGTCCAAAGATTTTTGAAAAAAAATACAGCATAAATACATTCTTGCTTACTCTAACAAAACATCAATGACTTTTACACTCTTCAAACATAATAAAGCAACACATGACAATTTGCCAAATTTCCCTTTATTGGAAACAAAATGAACAAATATTACACGAGTTACCATTAAGTCTGGTCAAAGAGCAAGTTTTTTTCACGATCTCTCCAACCGTGATATTTCTATTTCTCAGTACAACCCTGATGATTATAAATGTCCACTGCTGTATAAGTACTGAAGTAGTCATTCAAATGTAATGCTGGACACAAGAATTAAACAAGAGTACATTAATACAGCCCTATACCTGCTAGAGTGTTCAAAACATTTTCAATCAATCTAAACTTGAATGAGAGATGCAGCTTTAAAAACACAATGCAGATTGTAAAATTTCCAAGCATATTGATAATAAATTACAAAGTTCGCGATGATAGCTTCGTTAAATCCTTATTTATATTTCCTTTTTATTTAATTTCATATTCTTTACCACTTTATTTTTGGTTTATGCAGAAAAATATGCCTTCGTATCGTAGTGTCACAGCTTTAAACTGAATCAGAAACTCAAGCTCTGATGTTTATATCGGAAATAAGATGTGAACGAAAGTAGTTGAAAGAATTCAACATTGAGGGCGCTATACGTAAGCCCCGAAGCTCCAGTCATATCCACTGTAAATGTATCTCTCTATTTCGCCCTTCAAACGCAATTTGATATGTAAAAGTTACTGTCGCTATATTTCTGCCACTAAAGCCAATGAGCAAATCTTTACTGAACTTTACTACAACGCTATAAGACCGGAAATAAGGCCTCCTAACCTAAAAAGTGCTTGGACACCAGACGCCGGAAGACCTGCAACTCTATATTCATGTCCCTCAACAGTACGGAAGCTTTTCACATGGCTGATTTTTGATTATAATGAATTTAATCATCAGGGTTTTTTTGTCAAAGGTACAAAATCACAATGAAAGCAAAATATCCAGAAACTTATTGTAGCGGTGGGCACTGAATTCCCCAGCTGCGCAGCATTTCCCTCCCATCGCAGTGGAAGGACTGTGTCTGACAGAGCTCTGTACTGGCACTTTCAAGATGCACCTAACGCGTAACTACTCCAGTACGCGACGCCTAGCATACAAAGACTTGAGAAAATTAGAATGACCTTGGTAAATTTCTCTCCAATGAAAATTATACAACTTCGATACTGACCTCCGTTATCCCACAAGGAATTTTCACATTCTATAGGAAAATTAAATTTAACACCAAATAGTAAACGTGTACTCTGAACACTGGGACTCTGAACTAGCTACCCTACCCATAAATAATTTGGCATGGATTTGGAACTGCTGTGTGCATTTACCAAATTTTACGATTCTCCTTTTAATCACAAAAAGCAGTCGGGGGAAAAATATATAGTGCAGACAGACCAACTCGGCATCATACCACTGAAAACAAGAGTAAAGTTGTCCTTTGAGTTGACAACAGGGGCTGAGTTAACGTACCCAGGTCTTTCCACAATAGTTTCTAGCCCTGCGTACGATGCTGTGTGTTCCCGAGGCCGTAAAATGCCGGCAACACACAGCATCGTACGCATGGCTACACATTTACCAGGTTACTAGTATTTATCATGACAACAGGAAACACTGAACGGATAATAAGCCCTGCATACGATGAGGTGTGTTCACGGCATTGTATGGCCTCCCGGAGTCCAGACGGTATAACGCTGGGAACACACAGCGTCGTACGCAGGGCTTAACAGATAAATGATACTGAAAAAATGTTCTTCGGCGATACGAATATCAACAAACAAGCATGGAAAGCTGACATTAAATCGCCCTTTATACTGTTCATCGGTAACAGTTGACTTCACCAATCATTTTCTTCTTTAACTCCATGCCCTGTGCATACTGATCGACCGTCTCTCAGCTGAAGCCTCATGCAGCTGTGTGATAGCGCCCTCTACACAAACCCTGTGATAGTTCATCGCGATGGCTTCGGGTCAACATCGTGTCCGTACAAACGTTGGATATAATGACTTATGTCCAGAGTTAATTCTAGGACGCGCCATTGCGCAATTTGCGCAAAAAAATCTCGAATGGCCCTCATTTCTACCTTTGATGCGCCACCAAGGGCGCAACATTTTATGAATGGGTCGGTCGATCACGCAGAGTTCACTTAGTTCATACATTTACGTAGCTCCCCGAAGGTCATTACCTCAGTCATAGAGTGCCATGTTAAACGATTCAGTTACCCTTCGACCTTTGCCCACTACGGCATATATGCTGGTGCATAGGAAGCTGGGTAAAAAGGACTGATGTAGGGGCAATGGTGTATTGGAGCCGTGCGCGCATGTGGTACGATCGATGAATGTAAACAACGGCTCTGGCCGCCGCGTTATCGTGAAAAGCTAGTCGCCGCTCAGATTTTTAACGCCAGTACTATATAATAGTTGATGAACCCAGGATGATCGGGCAGTCCCTTAAATTGAAGCGTTTGCAACGTCTATCGTCCATACCAGCGAAACGTTGAACACTGCAAGGAAAGCATTCATGCTTGGCCGGCCATATGATCGTTTTGAAGAGCAACACAGTTTAGGTCGGACATATCTCGTTATCCAGAGTAGCCAGATCAGAACCAATGATCGTAAATTTGCTAATACATACAAGTTATGTATAAAAGTTGATGTATCGATCACTTTATGTAGGTCGTACGGGTTACACTCTCGTGTTGTATCAGTGTGATAATTGTCGACCAGTGCAAATCGGGGGCCACTCGGAGAAATCATACCGGTGCGCTAAGCTTTGATCATGATCGTTTCCAGTCAAAATCACAGTCCGTAGTAATTTGTGCAGTTGTTAAAGTCCGACATCAATAATTCATCACATAAGTTACGTAAACAATTGAATCAAACCAAACGGTTAGTTTGCTGCTGCCATTGTTGGGCCTGTTGCGTATACGGAGCACAACTTAGCTGTAGGCTTCGTTGGTTACAGGTGGCCCGATCACTAGTATTCTCCTTTTCTTGACTTGATAGACTATCATGGTATTTTCAGCAGAAAATTCAAGGGTTTTACATGTGTGATCATGACGGCCCCCGATTTTATAAAATGGCCCCCTTGGGACAGGAGTAGGGGCCCAAAGTGGCCCCCTGTTTTTACGTCCTAGAATGAACACTGTATGTCGGCGTAATTTTGGTTCATGGATAGGAAATCTTTAGACCATAGATGACAGGAATAACAGAGGATATGCAGGTATTTTTTTAAATATTATTTTGCACACACAACTGTTGATTCGCCATTCTCTACAAGTTGGGATGTGATGGGATCGGTTCTGTAATCAGTAAGATTGCATTGCAGAACACACCTCTTGATAAATTGACTCAAATATCTCAGTACAAATTCTCCAAAACAACTCTTTTTTGGTATATTTGTATCGAAGACATGAAGCGACAGCCATGTTAAATATTTCAGTTCAAAATTCTGTTTGGAAATGCAGAAAATAACCCCCATATTGATTTGTTGACATGACTCATGTGTTGTGATGTTTACAAATCACCGTCGATTGTCATACACTTCTTGCCAAAGTTCCTAGATTTTTTCAATGAAAATGTGTCTGAAATTATTAAATTTCATCACATTCAAACTCTAGAGATGTAGCGACAACAACTTTGAATACTTTGTCCCCAGAATATCGGTTCTAAATGCGAGAAATAACCGATTATTAGTTTGGAGGTTGATGTAAACAGTGCAGGCCGATCGTTTCGTCACGCTTGAGTGACGATTAAAATTAGCGCGTCAAAACTTTTGAACAAATTTCAATATTTTGATGAAATTTAGACATTTACACATCATCTTGGTGTTTCTGTCTGCTTAGAAAATACTATGATTTCATTCCAGGACTGGGACGATCCACTAACAACAGCAATTCTATCACCGTCGGCGGTCACTGCCATGTACCAGGGGTATCTCAATTCACGATGGAAAAGATGACGTAGCCACGTTGTATCTTCACTCCAAATCGAAATCCTAGCATTGCGGTGATCACAAACATAAACATTGTCAGCGCCATCAACGGCAATGCTGTCTGGGTAGAACAGCTGAGCATTGCCGGTACCGCGGTGACCGTATTGGTACAGGTAATTGAACTGAGTGTCAAAACACTTGATGCAGTGATTGTAACAGTCAGACACCATGATGACATCCTTACTGTTGACAGCGACAAAGTAGGGGTATTTGAATTCTGTATTACCAACACCTCGACGACCAAACTCTCCAATGTACATTCCGTCCAGGCTGCACTTCAGGACACGATGACCGTTGACCTCTGTGACAATAACAAACCCCTTCACAAGAGCTATGCACCGGGGATCTGAGTCTGCAGGTAGGTTAATTATTCTGATAACTTTATTATTTTGATCACAAACAACTATTTGCACATTACTCTTATCAAGGATGAAGTAGAGGTTGTCCTGAGAGACAGCTATGGACCATGGCTTGAATGGCTTGGCAAACTGACCACTGAAACTGCCCAACCCCTTTTCACAAGTGTAATCTTGGTTCAGTATGTGTACAATATTGTTGTCGCTGTCACACACCAAAAGTTTATCATTGTGGAATGCCAGACCTCTTACATCTTTGAACTTGTGTCCTTGATGACCCTTCAGAGTTCTTCTTGACCATCGCCCTGAAAGGTCAAAGGTCAAAACAGGATATAAAAGTAGCTGAAATAGTAATGCATTGACATAGTGACAATAGGCTATACAAGAACTAATATCCTGAAGCTGAAAGCAGATATGGATTCAAATTAAACTAAATCAAAAAGTCAATCATTCACCAAAACTATTAATTTATTTATTATTATCAGCTCATAAATTTTTATATTTTACCATGGCAACACAATAAGGGCATGTTCTGTAAAAAATGGTCAGCAACAACACAGCTTTTCATGTGTAGTTTATTGACCATATTTGATTAATATATTATCGCAATGAAGGGGACTTTGTCTGGTGTACTTGATTTGATGACAACCATGCTGCCATAGCAACACATTTTATAAATCTTGGTTCAAAAATTGTCACTTGAACTTGTGTTTCATCCTGAAAGGTCAAAGGTCAAAGCAACAAAACAGGATGAGCAACAGATTTGTGTTGACAATCTTAGCTGTACAGTAATTCAAATACCTTTTGAAATATGAACAAATATTGCCACAAATTAAATAGAACTGTCATGATAATTGTACAGCCAAGCTCATTGATGCATCTATTATCATTTTGATTAAGCTTTAATGCCCTTTTACCATGGCAACACAATGAATTCAAATTTTTGTAGAAAATAGATCTCGAAATGTTTTGAACAACTCAGCTTGTAAATGTGTGTTATTGATTACACTTTCAATTGTTGTATATCTGTATCCTTAGCACGAATATGATTAATTTAGTAAAAGCCATGTTGCCATAGCAACACATTTTTAGACTTTGGTTCAAAAATTCTCATATGTATATATCTGCTCTATGTGTTCGGCTACATCAGAAATTCTTCCAAAATTCATTTTGGATGAAGGAAACCCATGTTCTACAAGCCCAATTGCTTGACTCTTCCAATGATAAATGATGGTAAAATACTAGTTTGGTGAAAAAATAATATTTCTGCTGTTATGCCATTAACCTTTCAAGTTACTCTCTATCTTTTAATTTTAAATTTAAAAACAATTGAAATTCTTTAACCAGATTTTCTAAAATAATGTTCTCATTTCACTGGAGTTTTTTTATCTGCATGATTAAATTGGGAAAAAAGTTATGTTGCCATTGCAATGCTTTTGTTGACATTATGATTGGTTCAAAAATTCTCATTTGCTTTTATATTACGTGTATGTATTGCTTCAGCATGGGTGAAATTCTTTCAAAATACACGTGTTCATTAGCAAGTACATTGTTTCACCAGCAAATTGATAAATGGTTACATACACATAATAAAAAAATACAGTTCAGTTTGTCATTGAACAATAGATTTTGCGATTGTGCAATTCAAGTATGCAAAACAAGCCCCCTAGACTTTAAATTCTGTCACTCCAAAATAGTAGTAACATTGTTTCTATACCGCTACATTGTGTGGGTATCTCACAGCTGTTTTTCCCCACTACTTGAAACTGCTTTAAGGTAGAACGCACCTCGGGGACAGACATTCGGACTCTCAAACTTTTACAGTTCTCTTCTGATATACCACATGTGGGGGTTCATTTTAAAGCTCTTGGTGAAAGAAAACTTTTCACCGGCTTAGTTTTTCGAAAATCAAAAATTTTATTTTTCTCCATAGAGTTAACACAGGGATAGCGGCCATTTTGAATTTCTAGTATCGGTAAATCTTGGGTAATTTGTTTCTCTAGTACCAAAATTTGCACGGTGACCCCCTATTTTTATTCTTGATTTTGAAAGAGAATTATTGAAAGATTCTTTGAGGAAAGTTAGAGCAAAAGTTTAAGTCATTCACTTTTGAGGTTCATATTACCTTAATTGTTTTGATTATTAAAGTTCCCAGGAAATGATTTATTTCAACAGATAACTGTTCTGTAACAATTTTAACATCAACTTTTTTATTACAATGATTCCTTTTTTGTCTGTCACATTACAGTTTCAATAGTGTTAGACTACAAATTTGAAGCCGGATGTTATGGAATAGCTGAATCTTTTTATGTAAGTAAAATTCAAACTCTATTTCCATGAGATTAACAATATAATTTGCACAAGAAGAATTTCCCATTTTGAGTGGTGATGCACTTAAACCATTGTCTTCCAAACTGCTATTGATCAAGTGATCTGATTGTTTTCAATGTTTTCTGCTGTTTTCAAAAATAATTTTCTTCATGCGATGTTCTTGTAAAGCTTTTTTCATCAATTTGCTACAAATCACTCTTCAGAGTTCAGACGTATTCTGACCTTTGTTTTGATAATCGATATATTATCCTCAGTGTTTCAAAAGAAAGTGATGTGTGATATGAGGTAAATGATTGTTGCCATCATGTTGTACTGCAGTGTTCTCTGATTGACATACTGTTATCACACTTATGGTTCACAGACGTTTTTATTTGCCACTCTTCAAAAAATTGTCATAATTTGAGTCAATGGATACTTTTTTTGTTAGGTCACATATGCCATACTCACAAACACACAGAGACACAAACAGACACAGACACATGTATCACATACATAAACCAAGTTATCCCTATAGTATGACATCAAATAGTAATACCGTTTACAGGATTTCTGTATACCTCTACTTCTGACATCAGAAGTAGGGATATACTGTTGGCAGTTTTTTCCTACTGAAGTTGTTTGTTAGCATTCTTGTGCAGATGAAAATTGAGTGTGCACTGAGGAATTTACTTCGAAAAATGAGGTAGAAGTAATATATAGCGAAAACGTCCAAGATATTGATAGCAATGATTGTAACAGTTTGTCTGTTTTTATTTTCAACTGGGGAAAATGACAGCATTCACTGTCATCTGCTCCCTCCATTTGCTACTACCATTGTGCTACTCGTCACAAGCTGTAACAGCCGAGTCATTGGTCAAACTTGACAAAGTTCCACGTACCGGTATTACCGAACAAGAATCCAATATATATTAAGAATAAAATGTATCAAAATCAACAAATCATCCTGTCAGGCGACTGACTAAATTCTTCGCATCGGCAAAGTGTCGTATTGCTGTTCACTTCTGTGGTGGGCCATACTAAAGTGAAAATGTTTACTGGAGCTAGGTACAGTAAACGCGTTGCTTGTGCTACTTTGTCGACATCTCAATTGGAGCTGTGCCAACAATGAAGTGTTTTCACACACATGTCATGACACAAGTAAAAGCTAGATCGCATGAACGTTCATGTTCACAATTTCTTGTTGTACTTTGTTTACTGTGATTGTTTATGATTTAAGTTTCGTTCATAATTACGAAGAAGGATGATACATGTTTCCTATCAATTTAAAAAAAGCGTTCCAGGTGCTTAGAATATATGCGAACATACGATCTTCATATGGCATCATCCTCTAGTCCTCGCTATTTTCAAGCAATTTAATTTCCTAGGTGTATTGTGGTGACCAACAAGAATGATGTGATACAGTTCAATGGTGGTTTTATTCATATATTGTAACTGAAGTCAAGATTTGACACAATTTTTAGATGGCACTTGCAGTGAAAATGACCACTGCATTGACACAGTGTATTCGTTCATACAGTATAAACAACGTACATGTATAAGTGCCGCTATGAAACAGCAACTTGAGCAAGACAAGGATAAATTTCGATGAATTTTTTACATTATCACTTTACCTTCAAATAAATTAATGTATTTGAAGACACAATCTACTATATCACAGTCCTTTCCCCTGTCCTTGATGATGATGGCTATATCCATACAAGTTTTGCATGAAAATCATACAGAGAAAGACTTCTCTGACGCATCGAAAGGAACATACGTCTGAATCTGACTAAAATCAGCTGCAGCCAAACAACTTCGTCTGCCGCACTGATATAATAAAGGTCCAAATTACATCGCAAGGGAAAGGGAATTTTATTCAAATAAAAGAGGCTGTCTATACATGTGATAAATATATAATATCCCAGTATTTCTCACTCATGTGACATCATCAAAGACTAAAGTGTTTCCTCCAACATACTGCTGCATACTGCTGCTATGTTGAGGAACCCTCGTCTTCGATGATGTCACACTCATTCAAAATACTGATATATATATACATATATATATATATATATATATATATGTATATAATATATATATATATAATTAATCTCATTTATATATATATATATATATATATATATATATATATATATATATATATATATATATATATATATATATAATTAATCTCATTGAAGATGAGGGTTCCCCCAAACATAGCGGCAGTATCCCTCCGAGCTGGTAGGCAAGGAGGGATGCAGCTATATGGGGGGGGGGGGGAAATACGAGTCTTCGATGATGTCACATGAGAGAGAAATATTCGGAGATGATATATTTATCACATGCATAGACCCACTTTTTTATTTGAATAAAATTCACTTTGCCGTGCGATATAATTTGGACCTTTATTATGTCAGCGTGGCGGATGAAGTGGTAGGGCTCCAGCTGATTCCGTTCACATTCGGACACACGTTCCTCTCGATACGTCAGAGTAGTCTCTCGCGGTCGGATTTTCCGCGCAAAACTTTAATGGATATAGCAGTTATCATGGAGGACAAGGGAAAGGAGGATGATATAGTATCTTCAGATGGATTATTTCGTGTGAAGGTAAAGTGATAATGTAAAAATGCATCGAAATTTAACCTTGTCTTCCTGTTCATAGCGGTGCTTATACATTATTTATACTATACACACTGTGCAATGCTGCAGTCGTCATTTTTACTGCTATCTAAAAATCATGTCAGTTCCTGACTTCGGTCATAAAACCACCATTGAACTGTATCACATCGTTCTTGTTGGTCATTTGTGCAACCATACTACAGCTAGGAAAATTATATTGCTTGAAACTGTCAAGGACTGTATAATGCCGTATGAAGATCGTACGTTCGCATATATTCTCAGCGCCTTGGACGCTGTTTGAAATTGAGAGGAAAAGTGTATCATCGTTCATCGTAATTATGAGTAAAACTAAAATCATAAACAATCACTGTAAACAAAGTGCAACAAGAAACTTTTAACATTTGCCATGAAATGTTCATTCGATCTTGCTTTTACTTGTGTCTTATAAAAACACTTCATTGTGGCCGCTGCACCCATCAAGCTATCGACGAAGTGGCACAAGCTACTGAAAACCGCGTTTGCCGTACATAGCTATTGTAAACATTCATGCTTTAGTACAGCCTACTGCAGAAGTTCAACAGCAATACAACACTTTGCCGATGCTAAGAATTTAACCCATCATCTGACAGGATGATGTGTTGATTTTGATACATCAAATTCTTAATATATATTGGATTGTTGTTCGGTGATAAATTTGTCGAATTTGAGTGATGACTCAGCTGTTTACAGCTTGTACCGAGCGTAGCACATTGGTAGTAGCAAACGTAGGGAGCAAACGTCAGTTAACGCTCTAGTTTTCCCCAGTTGAAAAAACAGACAAACCTTCACAATCATCGCTATCAAAAGCTTTGACGTTTTCGCTATTTATTACCTTTACCGCATTTTTCAGCAAATTCCTTTGTGCCCACTCAATTTTCATCTGCACGAGAATGCTTATAAACAGCTTCAGTAGAAAAAAGTGCCGACCGTATACCCCAACTTCTGATGTCTGAAGTAGGGGTATACGGAAATCATGTAAACCATGTACCTTTGGTGTGACGTCATATTGTAGGGATAACTGGGTCTATGTGATAAATGTCTATATTATATATATATATATACACCATATATATTATTCTGCTTTTAAATGTTCAGGATGCAAGATCAAGATATGAAGCAGAGTTCCTACCCTCTGTTGTTTCTTTGATTTCCAACTCATCAGGGTAAATATGATGTAAGTAATTTGATGTATTTGATATAGAATCACACATTATTTTCTACATGGCATTATTCAAGTCATTAACACACATATGAACTTTTGACAAAACCATTAATTAGGGCATGTGACACTGTGTCTGACCTTTCAGTGTTTTTCTATCATTGTACACCATGCTAAATGTAATTTTGTTTGACATAATCAAGAGTAAGATTTGTGTAAAAAGAATGCATTTGTTTTGGGACAGCAGACATTAAAATATCATGATCCATGTAAGTTTCAGAAAGCCAAGCGATGGAAGTGATATCAACATTATGTCTACATGTACAGGTATGCCTAGTAGCATACAATGTATTTTCAAACTGGAAAGTAAAGACTGTACATGTAGAAATATAACCCAGTGGCATTCCTTGAAGTCAACTACAGATAGTTATAGCAGCCAAGAAGGGCTACTTACTACTTATACTGTTATTTGCCCAACAACCATTTGAACATTACTGTTGGTGAGTGCCTTAAAGGGAAATAGTCGTCGGATCTGTGCATGTGCGAGTTTTTTGTTTACAAACAATGTATTTCGTGCACGATATCTAGATGCACCTCATCATCATAGCTGCAACATTTAAATTATACAATGTAGATTGTGACAGACATGTTTAATTTTCATCAATAACCGTTGCACCTTGGATACAGTGTTGCCATTGGTCGTATGGGTCCCATACAATCTTTGAGTGCAGTTCCGACGACTGTATCTCTTTAAAGGGGAATACCATTAGGTCATATTCCTCCGAGGTTTGCATTTACATTAGGTTGAAAATTAAATGTGTTCCGCTAGACAATTAGGTTTTCCGGAATGCCAAGCTACATGTATACATGTATGCTGGACTACGCTAGCCTGCGGAGGGACTGTGCCTGTGCATTGCACATTGAAATTAGATGCAGGACTACATTAATGCAATAAGATACAAGATAACATAATGTAACAGAAAAGTCCAGATTTCTTGACACCTTTACAATGAGTTTCAGTTCGGTGCTACAACTAAGTGTAAGAGATGGACACTTTGCATGTACAAAACAAACGATAAACTTGGGTATCACGATATATTTTAAAGTAACTGGGGCTCATTGATCAATTACAGTAAATGAGCATGGCAGAGCTCTGTTAGGACTGAGAGACAAACAGTTGATTACACTTGATCTACAATGTAACTGTTTTAACAATTTCAGCTGAAATTTGAAGAGCCGAAGAGGTTTTCTTAGCTTTCAACTGGAACTGTAAAAACAGCTACATTGCAGATAAAGTACAATCAACTCATCAGCTATTGGTCTAGACAGAGCTACTCATGCTAGTTTACTGTAATTAATCAATGAGTAATGATACCCAAGCTAATCATATCATACATACAATATGTCCGTCTCACATACAAAGTTGTGCCACAGAATTGAAACCCACTAGTTTCCCAAATCTTCCCATGCATGCCCATGCAGTAATGATGCAAACACAGTTTTCATGGATTATAAATGCATTCTTCTCATGTTACAGAGAACACAAGTGTGGTACAGCAAGTGGCAGTAATTGAATTGTGTGACAACACACAATTGAAATTAAGTTTGAATTTCAAATGTTTACCTTTAGAAAATTCATGGGATTCTATTTCAAAGGAGGAATAAAGCTAAATGTCAGAAGGTTTGGACTATGGTTAGTCAGGTCACTGGAGTAAAAGAATGGCCTTGTGTGTATGTAGGTGAGTTCTTGATCCAAAGATCACAAATTTGAATCTTTTGCTCTATTAGTATTAGTTGTAGTATTCCTAGAGCTTTTGGCCTCTATGACAGGATGCTCAGAACAATATGGAATTATCAGCCAGTTCTACAAAGTTATGGCAAGACATCCTTTACTATTTGAAAAAAAAAAATCATTATAATAGCAAAGACATACTGGTATATTACATCAGACTCTGAATAACTTAATTGTACGTGGCAGTGCATAATTAGACTACTTGGAAAGTGGAGACACCTGACTAGTTTATTATTTTAAAGTCAAAGCATTTTTGGTACATTTTTAACAAAATCACGTTGATGTCTTGATGAAGGAGTTTTATACACACAGAAGCATAAAAAATAGATTAAAAATTATACATAGCAGCCCCTGCTTATGATTAATTCATCAATCAAGTAAAGATTTAAGGATATGCTGTGTCAGTCTGGTTGAATTCTGGAAACTGCTTGGCAATTTGGAACTGTGTGCAACTTAAAACAACCAATAAAAGACTATCACAATATTGCCAGATGGTATAGATGAATAACTAACTCATGCTGTCTGGTAGTATTGGTATCCAGGGCTTGGTTTGAAGACAACTGGTATGGAAGAAACCTTTTTGTTACACTCATGTGCCAAGCCATGAAATATCAATGCAAGTACAGGAAATCCTAAGTACAAGATATATGTATCTTAGGGTATGAAAACATATTATTTTTGATCTGATCAAGATATTGTTTCTTAAGCCAAAACTGGTGCACATATTTGTAATTATAACACTGTATGGTACATACTGACCAGCTGAACTAGGATTGCTCTACCACCAACCATTTCCTTCACAAACTTTGCATACCAGGTTTCATCACCCCTGTAAATATCTGATCCACATGGTACCTCTGTACAGAAAATGCTCTACCATCAACAATCTCCCCGTGGTCGGAATCACTTCTCTTATCTATACCATCACTTATATGAACCACTTTGTTCTTCTTTTCTACCAGGCATTACCATCCTACCAGACATCACAGAGGATACTGGACCACTAGACAACTCTTTACTACCAGGTATCGCTGTACCACCAGAAATTTTGGAGGACACTGGACCACTAGACAACTCCTTACTACCAGCAGTAAATGAACCAATCTGTTCCTTTTTACCACCAGATTTCATTTAGCTACCATCAGCTTTGTCCTTCCGACTAACCACACGTTTGAATAACTTGCCAAAAATACCACTGGAATCTTTCTTCTCTTTGGATGAACAAAAAAACTGCCAGTGGTGAGTAAATATTTTGGTTTGAACACATACAGAACTGATATTGTATTGGTTCTGTGACTACTGAAATTCCCAGTGGGCTGAGATAAGTGTCTAACACAAGTTTTAAAATATGTCTTTCTCATATGAGAAATAAGTTCCCAAAAGAGTATTAAAGATATTCCATCTCAGCTTGTTGGTGTGTGGGAATATATTTCTCATGTTCCTCCAATACTTACAAAATTCTGGGTTTTTTTTTCCATTCCCCTAAAGATAAATAAAGTTTGAATTCATCCACATCAAAGGCTAAATGAAAAGTGTCATAGTAAGTTTGGTTCTCACAACTGTATGTAATAATGAATATTTAAATTATCCACCGTAACATAGTCTGTTGATCAACTTCAATATACTTTTCCAGGGTTTTACATCACTTTTTACTTTTGAGAGTCCCTGGGACCCCTGGTGTTAGAAAATGGGAGTCCTACATCAAAATATGGGGGTCCCAATTTATTTCAAAAGAATATTTTATTGTTTATCCATGCCATGGTCTTCACTGTGTTCAATTAGTGTTATAACACACGGCAAATGGTTGCGCATTTCTTAAAAATTATTCTTACATGAAAATTCTAGTTCATACTGAGGTCCCTCATTGATCAATTCAAAGAACACTATTCATAATTGACATGATCTCATAACTTTAATGACAAGTTCACAAAGTTGTGAAATTTGAACAAGTATTCAAATTTGTCAAATTGACAAGAAGGTAAGTAATTTCATACTCTGAAATGGCATTCACCCAGCAAGTCCAGTAGGTTGAGTTCACACTCTGCCAGGAGCTCCTTCAGCAAATAACCTAGCATTGTTTATGAAGTCAAAATCATCTGTGATGGGGCCAACCAGTTTGATGAACATTAGTCTATTAAGCCTTTGAGGATTGAGTCTATTTCGTGCCCTCTGTTTGATGGCATTTTGTACTGAAAAGCCCCTTTCACATGGGGCAGAGGACACTGGTATGACAGGAGCAATTTTAGCAAGAATGGCAAGATCAGGATACTCCTCTGTAAAATCAGTTAGCAACAGCTTGATATACATATCAAAATTCAGTGCGTCCCTATGAGATCTTGTGAAGTGTTTGTAAACAAGAAAGTGTGCCCTAGCTCTATCAGCATCAATACCTGGTATATTGTTATGATGATTCAACAGTTGATCAAGCTGGTTGACCCCATAGTCAGGTAGGTTGGCCACATTGTCAGGATATCTGTGTGGGTTTAGAATTACATCAAAACATTCCAGAATATTCATCTCATCATCTGGAAATCTGCAATCTAAATTCTGCAGTAGTTTGTTGATATAATTTTCTCGTACACTACAGAAGCTCTGTCTGAGTGGCTGATTGTAAGTGATTTTAATGTTTTTGTATGTGTTTTTCTGACCATTGCCAGGAACATCACCCAAATCATTAAAGACTTCTCTGACAGTGTATGAATCATTAGTCATTGTATTCAATGTGTCCCTAGTAGACTGAACATTTTTTTTTTATATGGGATAGGTTGACAGAATCTTTCTGAAATGTAAGGCTCAAAATTCCAATCACAGGAAGGACATCAATCAATAAGGCAGTGAATAGCAGAAACAATGAATTGGAGACAAATTTCAACAGCCCATCAGCCTTTCCCCCTTTTTTGTCACTTGCAAGTGCCAAGGCAATTGGCTCAAAACTGATGAAAATCATCTTGACAGCTGATTCAACCGACAACCAGCGAACAGATGTAGGCTCAGTAATTTGTTTTGCCTTCCCATTCAACAGAGTTTGAATTTCTCTAAGTTTGTCATATCTCACACTAGAGTCATTAAAGTATTTATACAATGAATGGATTATATTATGATATTCTTTGAAACATTCGCCTCGCCATTCTGAATATATCGAACATATATTGCAAGTTTCTTATGAACGGTTATGTCACAAGTCTCATCCAACATTATACCGATGAAATCACTTGCATGTATGCTATCAATCAGGGACTTCTCGATCACACGTTGAATACACTCTTCAAACTCTATAACTATCTGCGGACGTTTGTAATATTCAATGTCTAAGCCGTTCAGATTCTGTAGATGCA
>LD345517.1:3924-18899 GCA_001465055.1 Ptychodera flava
TATAATGTGGTGATTTAGTAAGCATTTGATATGGTAAACTGTATTTGGTGTTGAAATGCAGTAAAAAAATCCTGGCAGATTTTGAAAAAATTCCAAACAAATGCCATTAAAAAATTCAGCCAGAGAAGGTTTGACAAAAAGAAAAGATGGGAGAGTGGGGAAAAAAGAATGTACAATGGATCGGATAAAAAAGATACTGTAATGTACCTCATCGATCTTCCAGACACCGTCCCTTATCAAATAGTCCACCCCGATGTATTTTTGTGCGCAATTAACCATGCAGTGTATTTTAGTTTAAGATGTCAAGTTAGGTAAGGATTTGAAAGGGATGGTCAAGTTCACCACAGTTTAATTTTATCTCTTGTTTCATCATCCTCGTGTAATTGGTTAAGTTTGTAAGTTGTTACAGATGTTGATGCACCAGCTGTTCTGGAA
Source organism: Ptychodera flava (assembly GCA_001465055.1). Taxonomy (NCBI): domain Eukaryota; kingdom Metazoa; phylum Hemichordata; class Enteropneusta; family Ptychoderidae; genus Ptychodera; species Ptychodera flava. The sequence goes on from LD345517.1 coordinate 4,360, forward strand.
GAAAACAATGTTTACTTTTCCGTGTAGGGTTTCTGAGTTGATGATTGTATGTTGAAATTTCTCCATGTATCTGGTGTATAGGCAAAGTGTAAACATTGGTTGCATGTTATGCATTTCAGTCTTTGTCAAATATTGTAAATGAAAAATCAAGAACAGTTTACTGTGTACTTGTAAAAGATAACATATTTGTCAATACATAAACTGCCTTGCAGATTGATTGTCTTAAAGATTATCACAGGAGTAGAAAAGGAAAAGAAACTAATCAACTAATCAAATTGCTGTAACATATTCACTCTCAGTGCCTGTATACTATTTTATCATAACATTCAGCTGTTCGTTATCTCCATGAGCCAAAGCACACTTGGGGTCAATGTCATCACTGTGCCAGTCTGTGTATGTCAGTCTGTCTGTATATGTATGTCCATGTTTCATACAATTGTTGACTTGTTTTGATAACTATATGGGAGCGAACAGTGATGTTGTCACTATTTTTCTATTTCTTGTATGAAGTTTTTTGTGTCTTTTATATATGACGGTTGTTGCTGGACCAGTGGTTTTATGAAGTAATCCAGGAATTCTGGAATTCTGTTAGTGGGACTGGAGCAGCCACTAATTATTGGTCTCCCTGTAAACGCGGCGGCGGTTTGTGAATTTTAGGCAATAAGTACCACTGCGGGGTACGGATTTTTATGTTTTTTGAATCGAGATACTTATAAGTATCATGGTCGATGTGTTTGTTCTCGTACATTTTGTTTAATAGTTCGTGTACTTTGTTTACTGTTTGTTCTATGTCGTCACTGTCTAGTTGTGTATAATACTGAGTGTTGCGTAATTGTCTTTCGCATTCGTGTATGCATGGTGTATGTAATCTTTTGTGTTGACAATGACGATGCCTCGACCCTTGTCGAAGGGTATTAAAATTTTCCCATTTTCTTTCTTGCGGAGAAAAAAAAATTACCAAAAAAAAATTTTCCTACCTACCTACCCTATTTCTGAAGAGCATGTTACAGGAAACACACAATTTTTTTTTTGGCCTAACGTGTTCAAAACAGTATGCACACAAATACCTGACGACAGTGAACATATGCTGAGAAACATGAGCTGTAAAATCAATTCGAAATGACGTGTGCTGTGGGCGGTTTTTCAAGCGACTTTAAGTGTTGTCATATTGATGACATGTGACTTTGATTTGAGTCTGGCGAAATGACATATCAGAGAGTTCTGTGTGTTTTTTGATTTTGATGTGATATTTTGTGAGGTCCCATGAAAATATACCACTGAATTCGTTTGTTTTGTCACACTTTATGTTTAACTGAAACTTTATCAGCTCCTTGGTCTTGTAGAAGCCATTGTGATTTCATGCATGTCAGTATTTTGATCATATTAGATTCAGCGTCAGGAGAATTCGAAGATTAAAGTCGTCCAGTTCTCCTGTAATCAATCGAATCTAATTTCCTCGACATACTTACTAACTTCTCAGGTCCTTGACACAGCTACTCACCTAAGTGGTGTGTATGCATACCTACTGTTTGCAATCATGTTATTAGTCGACATGACAACAATGGGGCGGTCGTATTTATTTCATGATCGTCAATAAAGTCAGTATCGGAGACAGGAGAGGGTCTTCCCCCTACTGTCAATGAACGAACTATAGTGTAAAGATGGGTGTGTAAATCTTGTAGCTAGGTTGCTAAATATCAAACATAAAACCGTGTGTTGGCTACCGGCAAGTCCAGTCATACTCAAAGACAGTTGTAAGCAAGATTCAATCTGACGCCGGACGATACAGCGTCTCTCGCAGTTAAATGCCGTGCTAAAGCTATCATGGCGTGCCGGGCAGGTAACATCGGAGGCGGAAAGATCACAGTGAAGTACAAGACTGGTTTCAACGCAGGCTATACAGGAGAGACGTCTCAGTTAAACACAGGCGATATAAATTCATGGCTAGTTGTTTGCCAAATGCGGCAGGTTCAATGCTGCAGTCGAAGTACATATGCAGCGAATGCAGAAATATTCTGAGAACACCTGTACAAACGGGATGTGGTCATCGCTTCTGCAACTCTTGTTTGGAAAAGGCAATTTCGAAGTAAGTAAATCATTTGATAAGGAAAAGGAACACTAAATTGCGATAAAGGCATGGTATGCATGAAATAACTATGGATATTTTGTTGACAAAGTACCTCACTTTGGTTGCTAGGCGATTTCAAAGTAAGTACTCCATCGATTTATTTGACAGGGAAAGAAACAACATTGCCACAAAGATATATGGCATGTATGAAATAACTATAGAGATGTTGTCGACAAAATATCGTGTTCCGGTTGTTAGGCACAACAAAGATCAATCAATACTAGAGCTGAACTTTGAACTGCAGATATACGATCTAGAAAAAGCGCTGAAACAAAACAAAAACAAAACAAACATAGAATTCCTTAATCGGCCTTATCTATTCTTGGAACTATCTAACAGGTCTAATAGCAATATTTATATCAGATCGTGACCATAGTTATGGCCCTAGCAACCAGGAAAATTTAAAAATTTTGATGAAATTGAAGATGTTGATAATTATTTAGGTCATAAAATTTGCAAAGGGGGAAAAACTATAATGCCTCACAACCATTAGCTCGTCCATAGCAACCGACAAAAATTTCAAATGCTTTCGCAAAAGTAGATATATATGCTGATGATTATGGGTCATTAAATAAACAAAAAGAAAACAAATCAAGACGTCAATATACATAGCTACTGTGACCACGCCCTTAGCAACCAAACACTTTCGATTGTTTCCCCATACTGTAAATGGTCATGACATTTTGAATAGTCATATAAAGCAAAGACATGAAAACAAGCCCAGCCAACACAAAACATAAAGATGTTACAACTTCAACCATCTTTCCTCTCTCACGTATATTACCCTTCAAATTAGGCAAATTAGGAGAATACATAGATATGGACAGACAGACACTCATATATATATATATATATATATATATATATATATATATATATATATATATATATATATATATATATGTGTGTGTGTGTGTGTGTGTGTGTGTGTGTGTGTGTGTGTTTATAACGTCTCACAAGTGTTACAAATAAAACGTACTTAAAGGGATAGTCGTCGGAACTGCACTCAAAGGTAGTAAGCGACAAACGTAAACACTGTATCCAAGTTACGATGGTAATTGATGAAAGTTAAACCATGTGATGTCTGTCATAATCTATATCGTATAATTTAAGTGTTGCAGCTATGATTGTGAGGTGCATCTACATATCGTGCACGAAATACATTGTTTGTAAACAAGAAACTAGCACAGACGCGGTTCAGGCAACTGTTTACCTTTAAATCTGAAAATCATGCCTGACAAAATTTGATCTCATCCTGAGACTGAGCCTTAGCAGTCAACATAATGTTTGCATATTAGGCCATCATCTTTACTTTCATTAAAACTGCTTTTTTGTGGTTACCAAGGACCGGATATGGTTGCTAGGGACATTTATTTACTACTTTGGTTAGTATGAGTAACAGATTTTTTAGTTGTATTACATTTTTGGTGAAGTGTTATGGCAAATTAGGTCAGTGTTACATATTTGGATTATTTAGTGTCTGACAAGGCAAAAATGTGCAATACTATCGCTCCAAAAACATAATATGTCATGTTGTATAGGGGACCTAAGTGTTATTAAATGTTGTCGATTTATTGATTAAGTATTGTTTGTATTTCGCAGCCAAGAGGAGCAGCGCTGCAAAGGTTGCTACAAGGAAGATGAAACTGCCAATTCCATCTTGACAATCCAGGAGGTAACTTTCAATATTAACTTTCAAAATTTCAATATTTATTTCCAATATTTCCATAAAATAAAGACAGGTTCAAATTTGTAAGAATCAGTTTGTAGTTAGGTAACGTTATAACTTGGTAACCTATGAGACGTTTATTCTTCATTGGGATGCCAGCAGTGTCTTTCGAGTATTCTCGATACTATTCCGATTTGTGACCGAACTTGTGGCACTCCAATGTGCATCGGGGTTGTATGAGAGAGAGAGAGAGAGAGAGAGAGAGAGAGAGAGAGAGAGAGAGAGAGAGTTATTAGTGGTCCACCAGGTGTTTGATGGCATTTTTAATTAATTAACTTCTGTGTTGATGTTCTGTAAAAACGTCATCACTAGCTGTCTGTCGGTGTTAAGTAAAAATTAACGTATATTTAAGTGCCAGGTGTTTTTATTTGTCGAAGTTTGTCAAACCACTTGTTATTAACCACAGTCCCTCCTTGTGATGGAGGGATTAAGAATTAACTTATATCTAAGATATAAAAAAGGTCGTTTTAGCTCCCTAATAACTTGCTGACAAAGTTTAAACAGATCTAACACGAGTACATTAATCCTTATTCATGTAAAGGACAGTAACTTACAATGACTTCAAATAACTTTTTGTCATCAACATAGCATTATATATAAAGATTGACAAATTAAATATAACGTGACGATTCTCCGTTGAAAATAAAGATACGACTCTTTCTATAGTCGGGTTGTCATGGAAATAAACAGGCAATGAATCCCTTCGAAGTGTTGTGTAAAGTGGACAAAAACGTAAGAAAGTAAATCTCATCTTCTTGGGCTGAAACATTTTGCTTTTCTCAAGAGAAGCAAATTCTGTTTTGAACATCAGTGCCTGTATGTCTTTCAATTTCTATAATAAGACTGTGATTCGAACATCTGAATTTTGATAGTGCGAATTTGTACTTAATGGGATGGGCACATTTAAGATACTTTTCTGGTTCAAAATAGAACTTGCTTAGTCTGGGTGAATCATTAATTGAAGCATGCCTTTCTTGTATGTAACAGTCTTGTAACCTTTGACAAAATAAAGTTAAAAATACATCACAATTACCCACTTGCTGCTCAAACCAAACATAAGCAAAACCATGTCTCATGAACAGCTGCTAGCTGTTTAATCTTTGTAACCCGATTTGTTTTGCCCGCTTCGTCCAATTTTCGTAACATGTAACATCTCGTAGCATGCCTTTGGATACCGAGAATTGTCCATTCGGACTAATCTTAACCAATATGATACACATCTATTAATATACTTGCAACTGAGAGGGTATCCACCACATTCACCCAAGACAGCCTCATTATCTACATTACTAGCAAGGCCTAATAAAAATCTACAAAATCGGAAATGTACCCTATCAATAATTGCAGAGTACTCAAACCCCAAATTTCCGAGCCATAACACAGTATAGGAACAATACAACTATCAAAAGGCTTAAAGCATTCTGGGTAGACATACAACCTATTTTTGTGATAACGATTTGAATTTGTGTAAGAGCTCGTGTTGCTTTAGTAACCAACTCTGTTTTAGCAGATGATCATGATAGTCGTGATGATATTAATAGTCCAAGATAATTATACAGCTTAACACTAGTGATCTTACTTTCCATATAGACCCAGTATTCATATTTCTTAAAAACGCCACCATTTTTGAAAACAAAAAATTTGTTTTATCAAGATTTATCCTCATACACCATTGTCTATACAAGACAACTCTCATTGATTGATTTTTCGCTGCAAAGATATTGGAAGATCAGCATTGTCTGTAACATCATCAGCATACATTAGTAATCCCAAATTAGGCAAATCTTCATTTAAAAAAATCCCATCTCAATCAGATGCATTCATGTATATATACAATTCATTTATAAATAAATTGAACAATAAAGGGCTTAGCATACAGCCTTGCCTTTTACCAATTTTATATTTAAAGTAGTCTCAAGCCTTCATTGCACGAAACACATTTTTTGAATACATTGACCGTAAAACATGTAAAATTCTTCCACGAAGACCATGGGAAATTAATTTTTGCCATAGATAATCATGTCGAACGCAGGCAAGGGCTTTTGAGAAATCAACAAAAATACAATGCATTCTACCTTTTCTATTTGACCAATAGTTAGATGCTAATGATTGTAAAGTAAAAATATGATCTACAGTGCAATAACCTTTACGAAAGCCTTCCTGTGCTTTGGTAATCAAATTCAAACAATCAACCCAGTCAACAAGACGGTTATTAAGAATTTTAGTGAATATCTTACTGATGGTAGACAACAGGGATATTCCTCTGAAATTGGTGACGTCATCAAAGGAACCCTTCTTGTGTAAAGGGTAGATAATTCCCTTGCACCAGGCGTTCGGAGAATAGCCCGAAATGAGAATATCATAATTGAACAAATATTGCAAATGCTTTGAAACAATATTAACACTGCATTTAAATATTTCATTTATTAAACCATCTGGGCCAGGTGACTTGTTTGTTTTTAATTTTCTAATGACAAGCTTAATTTCTTCTGAGGTAATTGGAGAGCTGACAGAGACATACACATCTAGATATGAATGAAAATTAAATTAGACTGCAAGAAAATCAAGTTCAACTGAAAACATGGGGACACCTTTGAGATCAGGGACACCTTTGAGGTCTTCACATACGTAGATATTGCATTTGCCTTTCTTGCAGTCGTTTCCTGACAAGGCTATTCTGAGAGAACTCCGAAATATCAGTGTCCATTGCCAGGCGGAAAAGTGCCAATGGTCGGGTAACTATAAAGAATATGACCAGGTACGTATTAAATCCGCTATCTAGTGCCGTGGTCAAACTCTTTGAGCGTTCACACTAAGCCTACAAGAAGCCCAAATCACTCAAGAAAATATGTTGCAGTTTTTTAAACACATACTAACTAAAAATCACTGTAGACGTTTACCTTCTCATTGATTTAGAATCATGCTGACAGTTGTCCGTTCAAGAAGATATCTTGTACCAATCAGGGATGTGTCGCGAAAATCTTCAGAATTAATCTGGATGAACATCTAAATGATAAATGTAGAATGAGAACAGTTGAATGCCAGTACTGTCAGGTCAAACTGAAGCACATGGAGATGAAGGTATAGTGTTGAATTTACCCTTGCACGAAAATTCCTCCCAGAAAATTAAAGCTTGTCAATACATGTTGGATGTCTTGTCAAAGGATTAGGCTACAGTGACAAATTGGCAATGCAGGCAACATACTTCAGTTTGACATTTCATCATTACAGCGTAAAATGTTCCAGCTGTTGTTGTGATATGCAGGGTTGAATAAGGGAGCCTTCAGTAATTACAGGGGGTGCGCCGGGGAATTTAGTTCGCACCTGTACTGTAAATTGTGACCTGTCCTATCCTTGTTTCTAAAATGTGACCCTCCCCCTTGTCCGGCATTCTAAAAGTTGCCCTCCCCTATCACTGCAGTATTCCCCCCATGAATAACTGAAAGTAGTATCAGCTTATTTACATAAGAATTAGTTTAATTGTTATGTAAGTTACTGACAAAAATTACAGGGGGAGGGCTGGCGTTTTTGAAGGGAGGATTGCAATTTATCAGCATTTTGAAGGGTCATGCATTGGCCGAGGGTCACCGTATTTTGCGCAAACTGTAAGGCGGCAAGATGTGGCTGATATAGTGCTCCATCCAAAAATATCAAATCATAATACATGGGAGTCTATCAGGAAAACTATTGACATTCTTCCCCACACAACAAGCTATGTTTAATAATATACGTAAATGCACTTTGCTGGAAGTGGGAAGTAAAACGGGCATGTGTGTATAAGAAATTGGATTTTTGGATTTCATCGAAAATGTTTATTTACTATACATGGTAGTCTATGACGAAACTATGAATAATGTTTTTCCAATACAAAAATAGGTAAAATCTGCGTATTTATGTAAAGCATACAGTATGCTAGATTATTCATATTGATTATACTAGGACGGTTACAAATGAATGTGTATGCAAGAAATTGGATTTGGGAATTTCAAAGAAATGTTGATTCACTATACATGGTAGTCTATGAGGAAACTATGAATATTTTTTCCAATACAAAAATATGTAAATCTGTGTATTTATGTATGCTTGATTATACATGTACTACGGTGGTTACAAATGGATGTATGTGCAAGAAATTGATTTTGGAATTTAATAGAAATGTTGATTCACCATACATGGCGGTCTATGGAGAAACTATGAATATTTTTTTCTAATACAAAAATAGGTAAATCTGTGTATTGATGTACTCTTTTTTATTAATGTACTTGATTATAATTGGGTAGTTACAAATGGATGTGTGTGCAAGAAATTGGATTTCGGAATTTCACCAAAATGTTGATTCACTGTACACAGTAGTCTATGAGAGAACTATGATCAATTTTTTACCTATATAAAACACTAACAATATCTGTGCATTTATACACGTTTGATAATTGATATACACTTTGCCATCTGTCCCATATGTTTTTTGTCTGTTGTCTTTCATCAGTTTAACTTTTCAAGGTGTTTAATGTAGTATACCACTGCACCTTTTTTTGCTTGTGAAGCTTGTCGATAATATGTATTTAAAAGAATCGATGTATTTTGTTTTCAATTCCTATTCAATTTGGTCGTAAAATCATCTTCTGTCAAAAGTGACCCTCCCCCTAAAATAGGTTTATAAAAAGTGACCCTCCCCCTTGGACAGTTTTCTAAAAAGTGGCCCGCCCCCTGTAATTACTGAAGGCTCCCTAAGAACGATCTTGAGGTGTGGACCGTCGCCGCCCTCCAACTACTATGGCCTCGGGAATATGTACAAATTGTTCTTTAACAGTTTGCTCTATCATTTAGGAACTAAGCACTTCGCTCGGCTGGGTTCAATACTCAATTATGTCGATTTGTTGCACTTTTGACAACAATGATAAAGAACAAGAAATTAGTAAGGATCACATTTTAAAATGTCTTGCTGTATTTTCGATGTTTTCCCATTCAGGCTCACGTAGACGTGTGCATGAAATATCCCGTCACTTGCGAATATTGCAAAGCACCTGCTATGACAAGGGATGAGGTAAGTAAAGAAGGATATTAAATATCAATACCGTAATCAGGTTTGCATGTTAAATTTATATCCATATCCATATGTGGTAAAGGAGTTGATATCCATACGTGGTAAAGGAGTTGATATCCATACGTGGTAACGGAGATGTGTCATCTGTGATTAGTCACAAAACGTCATCAGCTCTGTACAGTCACGGTACTGGAGGTGCTCTTGGGCGGCCATCCTTGTGAGAATCAGTCATCGGCTACGATAGATACAACTGACCGAATACATTTAATGGTTTATTTTCTTACTAATACATAAATGTATGATATTTTGTCTCATTATTCCGCAGATGACCCGACATATTGATGCTGAAAACGGTGATTGTGAGAAGCGTTTGGTGCCATGTAAATACAAGGACTTTGGGTGCAGCCATATGGTAATTTAAGGAAAAAAATCCAATTTCAAAACGTGTTATTACATTGCCCTCAGAATTATTCGAAAAAATAAACAAATAAACACCTAACCCCACAACAACAACAACAACAACAACAACAACAACAACAACATAGCTTAACCAACAGACATTCACAAGAGTAGATAGATAGGCATTTTTTCATCGTAAGTTCTCTGAATTGTTTACATAATGTTAGCAAACTATCAAAAAAATCACGTCATGATAAATTTGTTTGCTCCAAGGCAAGCGATCATAGTTTGGCACACAGTCCGCGTGTGGAACGACTGTCTTTAGCATAAGCAACCATTTTGTGAACTCTCTCTACACATCACGCGTAAGATGTGTCTATTTAATACCGCCCATTTGTCTGATGCCTCAAATGCAATGCCTAAGACAATTTAATTCGACTTAAACGTGTTCAGGAGAGACAATGGAAGGGAATATGTGTAATTTATAATTATTTTCGTAAAGTCACTGTCAGCAAATTTATTTATTTCTTCATTCATTTGATATTAAAGTGTTACCCATTTAGAGTCTAATATCGAGTTAGAATTACCCAATTCGGCTGTAATCTTCCATTGGGTCCTAATTAAATACACAAAAATAAAATCCAATAAAATTGTTTAAATGTGAACACATTTTAAAGCAAACAAAACGTCGTATGTTCAAGGGTTGTATTCTTTATTGTTTAAAATTGTCAAATGATGTTCTATAAAATTATCCCATTGTTACTGAAATGTTTAATGCAAAATTCTGTTCGTAATCAACATTTTGCTTTCTATTGATTTTTTCGAATCAATTCTATTCAATCGTGCGACACAATCTGTCTTTCTTTTTCTTAGGTTGAAATTAACAAGACTGAGATACATGACACGCGCAACGCGACGGAACATTTGTCTTGTTTGTTTCATGCAGTAATGCAATTGTCTAAAGCAGCGGGCGAAGTGCACGACCAACGCCGCCATGAGGAGTTGAAGGAGGCCATCGAGAAACATGAACGACTACTAAGTGGCCTGATGCAAACTAAAGAACAACTGCAAACTGATATTGAGAAAATAAGAAAAAACTTTCAAGTAGGAAAGCCGATGATTGCAAATTCGTCAGCACATGCAAATATTCAACAATGTGAAAAAGTTACAGAGAGACTGAAAAATACTTTGACAATCCTTGAAACAAAGCTAGTCACATTCGAGGGTGTTATGAGTGTACTCAATAACCAACTAGAACAAAATTTTACAGCCCTCAGAAAACTAGAATCAGGAAGAAGGCAAGATAGGGAACTAATAGAATCATTAGAACGAAAAATAAAAGCTCAGGATAGGATAATTGCAATGAAAGATGTAGCTTTAGCCGAGCAAGATTTGAGAATACAATCTTTAGAGCTAACTTCGTATGATGGCTCACATGTTTGGAAGATCAGAGATTTCGGTAGAAAACGTAGGGACGCCCTCTCAGGCAGAAATGTTTCATTTTATTCGCCATGTTTCTGTACGAGCTACCATGGATACAAGATGTGCGCCCGCGTGTACCTCAATGGAGATGGTATGGGCAGGGGAAACACGTGTCTCTCTTCTTTGTCCTCATGAGGGGTGAGTATGACGCCCTCTTGCGATGGCCATTCCGTCAGAAGGTGACGTTCATGTGGATTGATCAGAATAACAGGGAACACGTCGTAGATGCTTTTCGTCCGGATCCGACATCCAGTTCCTTCAGACGGCCGGTCAACGACATGAACATTGCCAGCGGTTGTCCCTTGTTTATGCCATTGTCCCTGTTAGACAGTCCCAAACATGCTTACATCAAAAACGACATCGCGTTTCTGAAAATTTTCGTTGACACGACAGACATAACCTGATTGAATAACAACGATTACGGTAGCTATGGTCTAGTTTTTTTTCATTATTTACATAAGAGACACTATCGCTTGTATATGCACCACCGGTATAACTATAGTATGGACTGACTTTTGGTTTGGAGAGAAAAGCGGTATTGTTTAAGCAGTTTCATTATTATATTTATTATCTTTTATTTGATTTTTCTGCTTTTTGTTTGCTTGATTTTTAGTATATGTGTTGCGTAGCAGTATTTTTCGGCCGGTGAAAGATTTCAGATATTTTATCTCATTGTCATACATTATCATGATTTGTATTTATGACTGCCAAGACACTTATTTAAATTTAAATTTAAATTTTAGTACCTATAAGAGTTCACATATATTTCTTAAGCTCCGTCAGCATACATTTCATCGAAAACTAGGAAATGATCTCAATCCTCCTACTTTGTATTGTGATAGATCACCACGTGTCCTGCAATACCTCTGTTTTCTTTTCTGATACGTGATCATACTCATGATTGGACGGTATATCTTTTGCAGAACTAGTCTATGCGTCACCTAATATCCTATGATTTCAAGAGCCAAAGAACTTTAACAAGTATGCATAATGTTTCGGTTTTGTTCCCTCTGTGATTCATTTTGGCAAAACACTTTTCCATCTTCATGGTCCACTATGTTCCCCGCAGTGTCTCCTTTGATGGCTTTACTTTCAATAAGTAATACTGTACCAAATCAAATGCTTTTAGTATGAAATATAACGATGTGCACGGTTTCGTTATTTATATTCTACACATCTTAGAGACGACGAGCTGTATTTCTCTATAGTAACAGTAGCGCAAGATGTAGGCTTGTTTGGCAAGCTTACTCTGAAAGTACACGTACACGTTTTTTATTATTTGTTGAATATCCAAACAAACATCCGTCCTTTGTGTCATGTACTTTGTTCGAGAAGAAAATGCGCACTCAGATGTGTTTATATGTAAATATTGGAGTTATTTAAAGCTTATTATTTCAAAGTGCAATAAATAATGGCATGTCACGCGATCTTGTTTTCTTCTATTTTGAACATTGTGTGTCGAAAATAAAGGGACGATATCAGGAAGTTACGTAATTAACCAATTTAAATCCTTAGGTCAGTGATTATAATCATAGACCCTCGAGAAAACTCGATTATGGTCTATATTTTTGTCATGGGTCAATGGTACAACAGACCACAGAGGGACTGTGAACAGACTAACAATAACTACATGAAATGATTGACAAAGAAATATAGAAGAAAATCCAGAATTTCATGAAAATATATTAATGTAATTCTAATCTAAACGTCGACAAAGCTTCGCAATTTCGAATCCTGGCCAGCTTTCGAAAGTAAGAATAGGGTCACCCTGTTTTCGAAAGTTGGAATAGGATGTTAGCCACTTTTTGACGTAAGCAAAAAATTCCACCGCCCCCCCCCCCGGCCGAAGAAACTGACCAGTCCCTTATCAGTGAATAATCAGCACAGTTGACAAGATGTCGCAGTTTTCACCTTATGGTTTTGACATGAAAATACTCACTTTGAAATCGCCGTTTCGAAACATAAGTTGCAGAAGCGATGGCCACACTCTGTTTGTACCGGGGTACGTAGTATATTTCTGCATTCGTTGCATTTGTATTTCGATCGCAGTCTTGAATCTGCCTCATCTGACAAACTACCCGCCATAGGATACTTTGTTTTGTATCAAACGTCTGTTCTGTATATTTTTCCGTTTAGAGCCGTCTCGTTCTTCACTCAGATATCTGCTCGAAAAGCCCACCATGTTAAACCATGTACTTAAGTGATCCTACACGAGGCTGAATCATTGTGACACTTTGTTCTGGACTGTAACCTTGCAGCCTGTGTGTTTTATATCATTGTTCAGTTGAAACCCGGAAATACGTTGCAAAGTTATTTATTTGGCCCCTTCATCCTAAGCTCTAAGGCAGCGGTCAGTTATCGTGGCCTGAGTGGTTAAGGCAAAAATGCATGGAGTCATCTCATCTGAAATGTCACACATCGCGATGGGGGGTCACTTTAAAATTTTGTTTAAAAGCTTCGTTTCAATGTACACAAGTCTACATACACGTATTTTGGGTCTCATTAACACCCAGCCTACATGTATAAAGGCGTGTCTTGCCATAAATTGTGCCTGCAGACTGAAAACTACAAAGAACCAAGGTGGAAGGTCGATATTTAATGAAGACCTGGCATATATTTAAAAGTGTACTTTGTACTGTTGAATAGCTGAACTGTTGATATCAAACATTAACATATTCACTAACAATAGATGCACGAAAGTTGTCCCGTGATACCCAAACAGGGTAAATAGATAACAAGTAATTTTGACTTTGTCACGGTTGCTCCATTGTCAGATAATATTGGGACATGACAATAAAGAAAATACATAGGAGTAATTTTCAGTGTGAATTTCTTTGAATATATATTAAATACATATGAAAATGTTATAAATATATTGCAAAATGTATTTAGTTTCAGCTGGGAGTCAGCGTAACTCCTACCTATGAAGGAGGTTGAGACGTGACATGGCTTCAATAAAGAGTTCTTGAGCGTAGCACTCTAGTTCTCTGTGGTTCTCCCTTGGCCTTACAAATGAGTAGAGGAAGCCTATGTTACTGGCAATTTCATGACCCTCCTTTGCCTTACGTTTTGTTATTTTCGGTATGACAGTATTGGAATTGCATCTTTCCTGCGGGAAATGCATCTTTGTGAACATACAAACTTTTGCATGTTTTGTGTTGATACTCTCTTGATCAAAGGGGACAATTAAGGAAAAAACGACGTGTTGATATGAGATGATCCGAAGTATGAAGTACGCTGTTATTTTTATAATATGCAAATAATTACTGGAACTATGTATGAAGACAACGTACAGCCGGTCACTTTACGTTGTACCTGCCGGCTACAGGAAATAAACGGCTTTGCCTTAGAGGCTAATTGCTGTAACTTTTGATGTTTTTAAGTAGTTTTGTTTTGTGTCGACTGCAAATTCTTGATCTACTCCCCAAAACTTATTGAAATACCTACAATGTCACTTGGCAATACAGCAAATGCGCTGTTTACTGTTTATGTTCCGGACCAGAGTTCACTTGTCAGCAATAACAATGCTGTCTACACATGGACGGACTAACAAGCTAAAAACTGTATTTCTCAAGTTTTTGGGCGTAGTTGACATAAAAACAAATATGGTGGAAAAATAAAAAAGTTTATGGCTTTAATCCACTCCACCATAGAAAATTAATGATTTTGTCTTTACCGACTTCGAGCATTGACTGTGTTATCCCCGTGCACCTCATTCGGGACCTCATCGCTGCTATTCATCAATATGAGAGAGAGAG
>LD345517.1:19007-34275 GCA_001465055.1 Ptychodera flava
ACAGAGACAGAGAGAGACAGAGAGAGAGACAGACAGACAGATAGACAGACAGACAGACAGACAGACAGACAGACAGACAGACAGACAGACACAGAGAGAGGAGACACAGAGAGAGGAGGGACAGAGGACAGACAGAGGACAGACAGAGACAGGCAAATAAACAAACAAACAAAAGGATGGACGGAAGGACAGAAAGACAGAAAGAGGGAGGGAGAGAATTATAACCGTTGCTAGACTTGTAAATGGAGAGTAAGGTGCATTGCAAGGTGCATTGTCGGTGGCAAAATCCCTGGCAGACTATTTGCGGATTTTTTTATCTTTCGCATGCTAATGAGTGTGCCTTCTCATCATGGAGATTTCGACAACGTCATATTCAAAAATGGAAATGTGTTTTATTTTAACCTTGACTATTCATGAAGGGTCACTCACACGCAAATGCTACTGGACTAACAGTTTAATTGATATTTAGATAGTAAGAATGTGCCAGTGAACCTAAAGAAAGAATCATCAGAACACATGCGAACATCGTCCGCTGTTTTCCTCGTTGTATCCATAAACAGTAGAAGAGGACCCGTCAACTGTGTAAGCGCTGCTTCGGTTATTTCACGGCCCTGGAGGGACCATGGTTATTTATAGTCAATCTAGGACTCAATCTGTAACAAGGCGATAACACTGGTGCTTAAATCGCTTCCCTTTTTCACTGTTGAACCCTTATTATTTATGGCACATATATAACAGCGAAGTGTCAAACGTTCTTATTGTTTTTAACTATTTGCCGACGGATATAAATACGTTTTGTCATAAATATCGGCAACTTCACTAAAAGGACTTTTCCTAAGTCGTTCTTTAATCACAATACGTGATTTCATAATTCTACCAAGTGAAAAGAATCCCGGGGATACCATGCGTCAGTAAGTGTTTACTTATGTGAATACCAGGGATGTGACAGTCAATGTATTTAGCTATTTCAGACCGTGGTGCAGAGTTTCGCTGTCGCTATTACTTCCCTCTCTTACTGAACTCTTTTCTCGTATTCTGTTTATACAGATTACATGTACCGCCGGAAAGTACTTTTAAAGCTTTAAAGGCATGATTCAGGCGTCAGATTGTCTTGCCAGGAAATTTACTTCCTACATTACAATTTCAATGGAAAACAAAAGGCTATGACACCTTCATAATCCTCTTACAGACTAGAACAAACTTGATCCCTGGGATCAAGTACCCTAACTTTAAATGATATCGCACCAAGCTATATAGCAGTGAACTGTTCCGACTTCTCTCAGAAATGGATCATTTATACTCGTAGCGCTAGCGATGGTAACCTTTACCCACCAATGTTTAGAACAACTATATGCTTATGGAGTTAAGAAACTTTGGAATTTCATACCGTGAATCACCCATCATCCTACCACCACCCACCCCCAACGACAAAGGTAAACCAAAGGTGAAATATAAATTCAATATGTATTTTTGGAGTATATTTTAAATATTGAGTTATTCTGTGTTTTTGGTAAATTGCATCAATGAGAACGAAAAGTATCTCAAGTGTCATTTTTCTCCTTCTAAAATATGTCACTGTATCAAGTGCATTGTGAAATATTAGTGCATGTTGCTTTCCTATACTGAATTTTCAAAGAGAAAACATAACAGGATCAAGAATTTGCCATGCTTTTCATATGAACTGAAGATTTCATTATTAGTAGACTTAGCAAAACACTTTCAATAATATCCAAATACCTCTGATATATATCTATGATATATTAATGAGCCCAAAGGGTGCCGGATGCTGCCTCTGAATGATGCAATTAGTGGCTGGTATGGTATTTTGGCAAGTATGAGTCCGTGTTGTAATTCAAAAACACATATGCATTGATCCTCCCATTGAGCATTTCTAAAACATGGTGACACCCCTATCAGCAAAGTCAGAAACAGGGTGAAACCGCAAAGCTGAAGGAACTGACCAGTCCCTATAATGAACAACATCGGGTATTTGAATGAGATAAGTGGGGCCCCCTTAACTTGTTGATGCCATATATAGGATTTTTGCCATGATCAATCTTTCTGGGTGGTTTCTGCTGGTTTCTGTGTGAGTTTTGAACTAGATTTTGCTCCTGTGTACATATTGTGCTTGTTTCAGGTGGTTTACTTCTTGAAATGGGTGGTTTATGCTAGTTTATACTGGTTTACTTACTGGTTTTTAGATAGTTTCGAGGTCGTTTGGCTGGTTTCAAAGTTTAGCAACCCGAATAGTTGCTTTAAAAAGATCCGACGTTATCTTTTGTACCACTTATTTGCATACAATTGTAGTTGTACAATGGTCCAGGTTCAGCCAACCATAGACCCCCGAGAAAAACCTCTCGAGGGTCTATGAACCAACGTAGTTATTCATCGAAAAAGCTATTTGAGGGCAGCGGAGATTTTAATTTTGCTTGGGCAGGGGACATATTTTTAGCTGGTAGGGAGCAGATTTTAGTTTTTTGTCGGGCAGGGCAGATATCAGTTGATTGGCCTGAGGCCCGGGAACGGGGTAAAACGAGGAGAGGAAAAGTTACTTGTAAAACGGGGACAGGGGAAGTTGAGCCTATTTATAAAATTAAATATGGGGAAAATCAACAGTTTGTTTTAATCACAAGGCAAGGGAGCTTCATGTCTGCAGGGAATGATAAAATTTTAAGGGAATTTTTTTCCAGGGCAAGGGAAATCGACAAGTTTTTTTCTCCGCAGGGCAAGGGTTCTTCAAAGATTCACAATGGGGAGGGGAAACAGGCAAAAATATGTGGGGAGTGGGTAAAAATGAAGTTTGAGTGCGGAAGGGTAAGTCGAAAAAGTTTCAGTTGGAGGGCAAATTATGAACAGTTAATCAATTAACCTCTCGACTTAAAATTAGTTAGTTCACATTACTTGTCCTGCACAATATATCTTATCATAGTAAGGACCCCTTTTAAAAGTGCATTGTTCGTTGGCTTCACCTGATGGTTGACATATTGATGGATCGGATTGAAATCGTTCTTGACTGTTTTCTGATGATATTGCAAGATATGTCCACTTACTCTTCTGAAGCAAAAGCTACAAAATAATACGGGTCATTAATACATGCAGGCGTAAAATGAATACTGCACAAGCATGCTTTCGCTATGGGACATTAGTGACATACAACTGATCCACCACTTTTCTTTTACTTTGTGCAGCGAAGAGCAGCCTCGATGCAAAGGTTGCCTGGACGAAGATTCGACGAATACGATTTTATCGAAGAATGAGGTGCATAAACTTTAGAGCGGTCAATGTAACTAGTATTTGTGTGCCCTGTTAATACTTGAATAAAACCCGCCATTTCGAATAGAAACAGCTATTCACCTGTATTGGAACTGTATCCAATATTTAACTGAACTATTATAGCTGAACATGTTGGCAGAGTAAACAATGCATAGCAACTTAAGTGTACTCTTTGATATGTATTCTTGTTGACATCACCTGATAGTGTTTCAGTTCCTCTTTCAAATTAACTAATGCATGTCTTGTTGTATACATTCGATCGACATTGAGAGCAGACAGGGATACCAACAGTTCTATATACGGTGGTTGAATCATTGTTCGAGTAATGCAGCCAACGGAGCTATTCATCGAAATAGCTATTGTTGGAACAAATTTTTGAGGGCAGGGGAAATTTTGATTTTGGTTGGGCAGGGGACATGATTTTTAGCTAGCAGGGAGCAGATTTTACGTTTTTTTTTGTCAGGTAGGGCAGATATCGGTTGATTGGCCTGGGGACCGGGATTGGGGAAAAACGAGAGGGGAAGTTACTTAGTTGCTTTTTCACAGGGCCGGGGGAAATAGACAGTTGTTTTTTTATCACAAGGCAGGGTGGCTTCATGTCTGCAGAGAATGATAAAATTTTAAAGGGAATTTTTTTCAGGGCAGGGGAAATCGACAAGTTTTTTTCGCCACAGGGCAGGGAAGCTTCAACAATTCACAATGGGGAGGGGAACAGGCAAACATATATTGGGAGTGGGTAAAAATGAAGTTTGAGTGCGGGAGAGTAAGTCGAAAAATGTTCAGTTGGAGGGCAAAATATGAAGAGCTTATTAATTACCCTCCGGACTTAAAATTAGTTTACACAATATGTCTTATCATGAAAAAGACCCCTTTACATGTAAAGGTGCACTGTTCGTTGGCTGCACCTGTAACTTGACTGTACATGTATACAGGGGTGCTTTCTGTCACGTCAAATGCACTATCATGAGTATCGCTTGCCATTTTAACTTCCTTGTAATATACAACCAAAATTGTCCCTGGTTGCTAAGTGTCTTGAACAGGAAAATAAATGGTTTTGAATGACATTTCACAATAAAGTTCAGATTTGCGATAACAGGTGTTTTTTCTGTTTTCAGTCATTTTCTGACAGGGCTATTCTGAGAGAACTACGAAATATCAGTGTCCAATGCCAGAATGCAAAGTGCCAATGGTCAGGGAATTATATCGAATATGATGAGGTATATATGTATTTTATCACCTTACCAGTCGCATACACTGTTCTTAGCACCCACAAATCATGCAATCTGGCAGATACAATTCTATCTCTCATAAATTTGATAAAAAAATTACAATCAGCCTCCTGTGTTTGTTCGATGATTTGCAGATTCATGCTGACAGTTGTCCGTTCCACAAGATATCGTGTACCAATAAGGGATGTGGCGAGATAATCTGCAGAATCGATCTTGACGAGCACCTCACTGACAGATGTGGAATGAGAAAAGTTCCATGCCAGTACTGTGAAACAAATTTGAAGCACACGGAGATGAAGGCATGTGTTCATAGTTCGTGTTCTCGAATCGAAGTTTGCACGATACCTCTCGGGAATGTCGGGCGGTGTGCACGTGTGAGGAAATAGACATCACATCATATGTACATCTGGCTTTCCAACAGATCGAATCAATGCACTTCGGCTTTAAGTGGCGAGATATCTTGTTTACATTTTCTGTTCCAGTTTCAACCATTATGTTGACTGCTAGTTTGTTTCCATTCTTAAAGTTGGGATACGTAACGAAAAGAAAGGGAACAATCTTGACAATATATCGCTCTATACTCTCATGAGATACGTGTAAACTCTTATTTTGCCACATTTGCTTTAGTATTTAGCATCTAGATCTAATCTGACTCCTGCAATCTGCTTTGTCAAGAACCTTCATAGTTCGACAACACAAATGAAGTAAAGACAGTTCTGTGACTACATTCTGACAGTTTTCTGTGTATATTTTCATATTTTCTTTATTCAGACTCACTTAGAAGTATGCTCGAAATATCCCATTACCTGCAAATATTGCAACAGACCAGCCATTGCACGGGCAGAGGTAAGTAATTGAAGATATGTCAGTACAATAACGGTTTTGCAATCCATGTCAATGCCCATGCGTTTAATCAAGAGAATCGATCACGAAAATGTTGCATATCATAAACTTTTATTCTTGTTCCGCAGATGACCCGGCATATTGATGCTGAAAACGGTGATTGTGAAAAACGTTTGGTGCCATGTAAATACAAGGACTTAGGGTGTAACCACATGGTAAGTTATAAAAACTGAATCTTAGTAAAATCTCTACAAATCTCAATAAAGCTCTATGCATGCCGATAAATCTCTATTTTTTTACAAAATGTGTAACCTAACAAACAGAAAAATAATAGTGCGAAAAGACGTTTTTTCATACGCTATTTGTTCAACATTGCATCAACTTGTTGATTTTCAAGGAAATAAAACACAAACGTTCGGATTTCGTCAATGTAACAGTTTTAGAACACTCTACATTCTATTTTTTTAAATGGTTTACTCAAAAGAAGTGCGTAACTCTTTCATGCGGGGTCTGCTTAGCTACCTCGAAAGATATTTTAATGTCCGCATGCATGCATGCATACATACATACATACACACACACATACACAAATACATACATACAAACGTACATACATACATACATACATACATACATACATACATACATACATACATACATACATACATACATACATACATACATACATACATACATACATACACAAGTACGTATGTACATCTGTACATACCATTTTCTTCGCTAAAATCATATTTTCTGCTCGTAATCCACTCACTCATTTTGTTTTCATTTGTTCCCAAACTCATTTGATTGATGTCAACAAGAACACTCTTTCTCGTTCTCTTTCTAAGGTTGAAATTGACCAGACTCAGAAACATGACTCCAAAAATGCAACGGAACATTTATCGTGTTTACTCCTTGCGGTAACACGGCTATCAGAAACAGCAGAAGACATTCACGATCAGCGCCGCTGCGACGACTTGAAAGTGGCAATTGCGAAACACGAAAGACAGCTAAGTGGCCTTGTACAAGCGATAGAAAAACTCCAGGCTGACATTAAGAAAGAAAAAGAAGACATTAAAGCAAGACAGTCGATGGTTGCGAATTCGTCTCAATTTTCCGTATCCGGAAATGTTCAACAATATGAAAAGGTTACAGAGAAACTGAAAAATACTTTGACAATCCTTGAAACAAAGCTGGTAACATACGAGGGTGTTCTGAGTGTACTGAAAAACCAGCTAGAACAAAACTTAACAGCTCTCAGGAATCTAGAATCAGGACAGAGGCAAGATAGGGAACTGTTAGAATCATTAGAACGTAAAATAAAAGCTCAGGATAGGATAATTGCAATGAAAGATATAGCTTTAGCCGAGCAAGACTTGAGAATACAATCTCTAGAGCTGGCTTCATATGATGGCTCACACGTTTGGAAGATCAGTGATTTCAGTAGAAAACGGAGGGACGCCCTCTCAGGCAGAAATGTCTCATTTTATTCGCCGTGTTTCTATACGAGCTACCATGGGTACAAAATGTGCGCCCGTGTGTACGTACCTCAATGGAGATGGCATGGGCAAGGGAAATCACGTGTCTCTTTTCTTTGTCGTTATGAGGGGTGAGTATGACGCCCTCTTGCGATGGCCGTTCCGTCAGAAGGTGACGTTCACTTGGATCGATCAGAGTAACAGGGAACACGTCGTAGATGCTTTCCGTCCGGATCCAACATCCAGTTCCTTCAGACGGCCGGTCAACGACATGAACATTGCCAGCGGTTGTCCCTTTTTTATGCCATTGTCCCTATTGGACAGTCCTCGACATGCGTATGTCAAAGACGACATCGCGTTTCTGAAAATCTCCGTCGACACGACCGACATCGCCTAATAAGCTTATGAAGGGTATGGACAGAAGTAACACGATGGCGGGATTACTGCTTTAATAATCGACTAAGCCATGCCTTGGTTCAAAAGGTGAAGAATCCCCCCTTTCTGCGACAAAACGAGCAACTTTTCACCCTTCCGAACAGTTATAAACGTTGAACGTTTAGCATCTTTTATCTGTTGTAACGTTCGCGCCGAAATCTTTTGTCAAAGGGTTTGTATCATAAGTCTGCGGTGTATTTTCGTGATCCTATCCCATCAGGAACTATGCGTCCCACCAGTTAGTTTGAATATAGTAACCGAGATAGCTTAACATATTCATGTGAAATTGTAGTCTGACATTGTTATTTCATTTATTACGTGAAAAATAATCAAACACTGAAGTAAAGCTGTCTGACACTGAGTTGTGATCCTCTGAGGGCATGAAGAGAGGTAATTGGGGAACTGATGAAACAGGGAGGCTCATCATTTGTCTCGCAACTGCCGGGGGAAGGGTATGTTTCAAATGGAGGGTCACCAGTTCTTTGTGCGGGTATGGAAGAAATTGATCGGAACGTTTGAATAAGTGACTACACTTAAAGGTATATTGTCACCTTTTGCAATTTTGCCACGGTTACCATGGAAAAAGAAAATCTAATCGATCACAGATTTTAAGCGGGTGGCCGCTTTTTAAAAACAGCTCCCTCACATGGGCATTCTGAATACCAAGGAACGCCCTTTTGACCATATATGGGCATATTTAGATTACAGGTGACTGTATTCCTCTAAAGACACACACAATTTCTACGCTACTCTTTCAAATCATAAGTTAAACCTGTCTTTTATAAATGACATAATGACATGTTTCTGTTGTCCTTTCTACTCATTTATGCTGTCGACATAACATTTCGTAGTAACTCTCATTGTACTGAACATGTGTGAATAGCGAAAGACTAAAACTTGAAGAGACATTCGAGGAGGTCATAGCCGGGGCTATGGCCATTACTGAAGTGCAACGATTTGAAACGACTCGAGTAACATATTAATATTCAGCGTGCCGAATACATCGTGTGATAGATTATGTGAATTTGAATCAATACACTTTAGGTAAACATCCAAATTGCACAAGACGACAGAATATAGCGGACATCTCTTTCAATCATATCGTGAGTTCGGGTAAGTATGATTTCTACTAAAATGGGAGTTGAAGACAAGATGGAAGACGGAACAACATCCAAAGAATTTTATGCAATACATATTCTTAATGCCGGACTCTTTCATTCCAAATAGAGCCTCATCTCATTATATTTTAATAGTCTATTAAAATCCACACATGTCATTCAGTGACAACAAAAGCAGACAGGTTTATCAATATTACATTACATAACAAGCACCTACATAATTATTTTGTACTCTATAAATATTTGCTCACTTTCTAAAACTGTAAATACTTTATCTTTCTCCTTTAAAATAATCTTGAAGCGCATGATGGTGTTCAATATTTGTTAACATAGCCTGTAGGTATACGTAACGTCCAATATAGTTTTAAATATTGTACGCAGTGTGTACAGTTGCACAGCTGATACAGTGCATTTCAACATTTGTAAAATATGAAAATGTAATGTTTCTTTTTCAGAACAAAAGTAAACTGATTGCACATGTTATCAAAATATACAGCTCTTGCTCTTGACTGATAGGTCCATCGCTCGAGGACGCTCTCTCGGGCTCTCGTCATCCAGCGACGGATCTTTCAGTCTACTTTTGCTCGTAAAATAAAACATTACAAGGGAGAAAATCGTTCTTCCACATAGCATGACCAACAGAAATCTGAGCAGGAGTTTTGGAATGAAAAAATATAGCAAATATATAAACACAGCAAATAAATCATATTTCAAATGTGCAAACACAGGCACAAGACGTAATAACCTGGTAAGAACTCTATCCAGAAATCTTGGTGGAGTTGGTTCTGGTGATTGAGTTCAGGTTGCAGGAAGAGAGCTGAGCATATGAAATCTTTGTGCTGTTACTAATATTAAGGCAGTATCCTTTTGCTCAAACATTTCCTCTCGAAATCAAGACGTAAAATTAGGGATCACCATACAAAATTTGGTACTAGAGAAATAAATTACTCAAAATTTACCAACTTTGAATTTCTAAATTATCGCCATCCACGCCTTTACTCAAAAGGGATAAATCAAATTTTCGATTTTCGCAAATAAAAATATGGCGGTGAAAATTTAATTAACTCCACGACCTTTAAATGGATTCTCACAGAATTGTAATCTTTAAATGGATTCTCACAGAATTGTAAGAGATTGAGAGTCCGAATATGTTGCCGGGGCGCACTCTACCTTAACGTGTTGTTGCCGACGTCCAAAGCTCATACTCTGGGAACCTTAATTTATAGATGTACCGGAATCCATTCACTTCGTCAGCGAGCTAAACGTCTTGGTTTGATTATGTCAGTCGCAAAGAGTTTCAAATTTTCGAGAAGAGTGCGATTACACCGACTGTGTAGACAATTAGCAGCGTAAAGAAACAGAGCCTGTCAAGGACAACGGAGAGATACTTCCAGGCTTGAAGAAGCTGTTGGGAGATAAGACAACATTTGGAACTTTTATACTGGGTATCATACACCCATTACATTTTAGGCAGACATGTTCTACACTTGTTGTCCTGGTAATGCCTCCTGATTTTCATGTTTCCTTGTAAACAAAGTCGCCCATTGTATTCTAAGGCTTCAATATCATTGCCAATACAATAGCTATTGATCATATTTTGACGTAAATATCATTGAAAAACACGATTTAGTCAAATTATAGTTCATAAGACAAATTTTAGAAATTGGCTGAGAATGCTTCAATGGCTGGTTTAAAGGCAATTTTAGTGTTGCTTGAACAAAAATACTTTGATAATGGCAAGAAGAACTTAATACATGTAATTTCCTCACCTCATTATCTTTCGATTCATCCTTAAACTTGTCACCAATGTCCCTGACGTTCTGAGCAATATCAAATATCAGCGACATTTTTCTGTCATGGTCTAATTTCTTAGTTTTTCCACATTTTCCATCCTCGCCATAATCTTCGATGGAAACTAAGTCCATGTGGCTATCATTGCGGCTAACATCTATATCACTTGGACTGACGGCGTTCACCCTACGCTTAGATGGCCTCAGACCCACTAAGGGAGGCAGAATTTCAAGGAACATAAGTTGTAATTTCGAGTTCATGGCCAAGTCGTTCTCCGAATGGTGATGGACCCTCAGGATAAAGATGCTGATACCAATAGACACTGCAACGGTTCCTGTGTTGAAGTAAAGCAACTGAAGGATAAAGGGTACGGATTCTGACGTCACCGGCATGATGTCTGACACTATTACACTGTAGAGCGATGTTGCTATAACGATAGACACGGAGAAAGATAACTTCTCCCCGGCATCGCAGGGTACGAAGAAGACGAAGAGTGTTAGCACTGCCAGTACGATGGACGGTGAAATGATGTTGACGATGTAGTAGAGTGGTTTCCTCTTCAGATGCAACGTGAAATCGACCGCGGTCCAGTTACTATCATCGATATCACTGTAGATGTATAGCATTGATGACGAACTCCCGACGATGTCCCATTCTGTGTGTTTGAGAAGGAACGAGACATCGACATTTTTCGGATTGGCTCTGATGATCATTTCGTTGGCCAACAGATTCCACGTCGTGAAAGATACCACGCATTGCTGTCGGTCGAAGGGAAAGTAACGGATATCGAGGATGCAGGGAGTTTCCAGCACGTCCTGTGGGATGTTACGTACCGTGCCATTGTAATATACCCCGACAGTTTTTGTTTCAGACAAGTAATTCCTATCGTTTGCACTAAAAAGGAACGCAGAAGTAAGAAAGAAAGTAGTGAGGTGAGTCAGTCATTAAAAGTGTATGGTCACCTGTAATCTAAATATGCCTATATATGGTCAAAGGGGCATTCCTTGGTATTCAACATACCCATGTGAGGGAGCTGTTTTTAAAAAGCGGGCACCCGCTTAAAATCTGTGATTTGTTAGATTTTCTCTTTCCATGGTAAATGTGGCAAAATTGGAACAGGTGACAGTATACCTTTAACAAAACATTGTATTCAAGGCATCAACGATTTGTCAAATCTTTCCGAGTTTATAAAGTCGTCTTGAATATGACTTCTGTCTTATGCAGATGAGCATAAATTCTACTTTACTATCATGATTCTTTGTTTCTTTGATGATGTTGTTATACAACGAGGGGGGGGGGGTTCATATATTACATTGAACAATGATATTTTTTGCGTACGGTTACCTTCTTACAATTGCAACATTTGGAATCCACAGCCAGTTATATGGTATTATCGTCCTCGTGATTCCTCCATACATGTCAGGGTCCCATATCAGACGATTATCTGTCCACCTCTGGGGATAAATTAAAAAAAAATTGTCCGTCTATGTCATTATAAACAAGTACAATGACGGTATATAATCAGCATGCATCAAATGAGAACAGGAGATATATTTACGAACATGTTCTTCAATGAAAGACTTGAATAAAAATTGTTTACAATAATTTAGCACAAATGTAAACTGAAAACGATTCAATGATTAAGAATTATTTTATTGATGCACCAATGTTAAACTGGCAAATATTACCGTGATTGATGTAGCTGTAAAGATAAATTTACTTTTTATGAATGAAATAATGAGTTTGTAACATCACTGAAATTCACTGACGTTCTGAAACGTATTGTTGCGATATATGGCGAGTCGCCCATGCACACGTCAGTTTTAAGGCAAATGATTGCATTAGACATGCCGTCGAGATTCAAAAAATAGCTTGACCTTCCACCCTCTTACTTTACAGTAGACGTCCGCTATCAATAGGTTATCTTTACCTGTTCTGTCCAACCTCTGGTCTTCATAACCTGTTCTTTTTCATCCTGTTGATGGGAAAACAAAAATGATTTATCTCGTTTTGTACACGTAGATGTAACTGATATAATAAACATTAATGTGCACCTTCTCGCGGACAAGGGTCTACGTGCACATTTAAAGTTTACACTCCCGATTTTTTTACCCAACTTTGATTCTGAATGTAACAGATACGTGAGCAGAAACAAAGTGACTGGGTACCGTAAATTGTGTTCTAACCCGATTGAAACCATCGTATTATAAACCTTTTGAATGTATGTGAGGGCGCTTATATTAGTATTACCAGTTTGAAAAAGATGCGTTGATTTCGTTCTAAATCAGAGAACATTGTGGAAAGGTATAGGGATTACTCGTAAACACTGAAGAATATATATTACTCAGAATTGTACTTCAGCGCGCGAGACACGCCGATACATTGTTCTGATTGGACGAATTGTTTAACCAGTGCTTGTTTACTTAGCGCGTGCATTTGGCTCGTGCTTCGCTAAAAAAGCGTTTTCACTTTTTGTCGTCTGTGTTGCTTCCATGGTCGAGTAAACTACGCGTGCTAAGTATCCTTCGCGTCAACAATGATCGGTCTCTGGCTCCTTAGTGCGAAAACTAAGTACGGAGGAGACAACTTTTAACGCCATTAACACAAAATTGACATAATAATAGTAATAAGCCCTTTCGATTTGGATAGACTTCTTTTTGGGTACAAATAGCTCCGTGCTCGCATTATACCCAAACATACCTGCTCCGAGCGGGTGTTATTACCGAGTTGTAGGTATTGATGACTATAAAAGTGGAAAGATATATATTTATGGTGCTGCTCTTTTGATTCAGCTAGCCACACAAGACCATGTTTAAATGAAACATCGATTGAAGCAAACAATGTTTACCTGAAGAATTTTTCTCAGAGTCAAACTTCTAATAAATTTCTGAAACTTACGAGCTCTGCTAATAGTGGAGAACCCTTTGTCTTTGTTGCAAAAATCTCTCTGACTTGATATATTATCTACGTTGCTTGTTGGACCCTCGAGGGTCTATGATTCGATAAAATACGTACCACATCTAACAGCATCATGAGAAAAAAACCGAAATCCAAGACGATAGTTTCTCCGCTTTCTGTTGGCCTCACATATTTACTGTAATTGCTGAAAAGGTGTTGCTGTAATTGTTCCTCGATGTCGTAAACACTGGCTGTAATTAACGACAAGTGAATTTGCAAAAGTCAAAACCTGATTAAACTGGATATCAGTTAATATCACAATTGCCTGAGATTCAGTGAACAGTCTCGGAAATTAAAAAAAATACACGCTATAACAATGACATACGAACTATTTGCATACCTACCATCGGCATATTTGTTTAATTTTGGAAGACATACTCAATACTGTTTTTATACAACATGAACAGAAGTTCAATAATTTCATGGATAAAAATCATAACATAGTTCTATTTTGACCGTTTTGACTGGAGTCATAAAATAAGTGTAGAAATGCATTGGCATACTAAGTGGTGAGCAATTTTCTTCTCATGAGAATCAGAAAAATATCACTGGTTTAAAAACAAAAATTGTAGATTCTGTTATGTTACAGATTCCAAAACGTAAATTATGGCTAACTGCCACTCTGTGGTGACTACCTACCCAGTGTAACATCTGCTGTCAGAGATATGGCTAATAAAGTACACGCAGCAATAACTACAGAAGGGAGTGACATCTTGCACCGGTGAGCTCCTCTCTGAATCTCACCAGACAGTACAAAATCCAGTGACTAGTCATAGTATATAGGAATATATTGACCGTTGCCATGACAATGCAAAATTTTTAATAATACCGCAAATCAGAAAGGCTGAATAAACATGACGTATTCGAATTAATTCTTGGACAAATGATTTTGAAAAGCGGCCCAATATTGTACATCGATAATCTATGATCCGTATTTGTCTAACTGATCAGTCGAAGCCAAAGTACACAAGAAAAATCAATAACTTGACATTCTGTCGTATTTATGAAAGCTCAGAAAATTGTCTGGGCTCATTTTTGTTAGATCATGTTGCATAAAAATACTTACTTAAAACATTTCGTAGTTTAGATTTCAAAAAATATCTTTACCCATAAGACTGTGCGATACGGATTCAGTCACGCGAACTTGTTAAGCGCTGTCTCAATGCCCAAACAATCCAAGCAAGAATAATCGGAAGGCAGGGTACCGTACTTTGTCCATGTTGTCACTAAGCGGCGCCGCACCATCGCTATAATCAAAGTTATTTAGGACTCTTCTGATAAAGGATAAGTGCAATGAGCTGTGATTCGTACGGCTAGGGCGTACGACTGAATTCAGCTCGATGGTCGATGGATCCAGTGAATCGCATCGAACAAGTTGCTTCACTGCTTCTGAGCCGTTGGTTTTGGGTACATGATATTATGAATTTTGAGATTATAACTGTACTGTTTCATTCATCATCGGTGAATGGTATTTCTTCAACGACGACCGGGAATACCAAAAGTTTTCGCTACTTACATGCTTTCAGCTGTTTAAATTGATCGCACTGTTGTTGTAGTCAGTATCTGCATAAACGACATAATGGCGATACCTTCAGAGCAATACAGCTTGCATGGTTCCAATCGACAGTTGGTCACTTCATGTAGGAAATAACTTCCATAAAATAACGTCCCAGAATCTTTATCAGTCCTGTACTACATAACACAGGCAGCGCTAGCCCGTAGGGTCAGTTTATGACTAAAATTATACAATAATCTGTAGATAACAGAGAGCATAAAAGTGAAACATATACAATTTCTTTCATTTTTAGCTCACGTGTGTAAACACGTGGGCTATTGTCATAGCGATGTCTGTCTGTCTGTCCGTGTGTGTGTGTGTGTGTGTTAGTGTGTGTGTGTGTGTGTGTGTGTCTGTCTGTCTGTTTACACGATAACTCAAAAACGCCTGAACGGATTCAACTCAGATTTGGTACACAGGTACCATGTGCTACTTGCAAGAACTGATTAGATTTTGGTTAGTGTGGCTTGCATATTAATGAAGTTATGCAAAATCGTTTTTTTCCATACAATGGTTTCCCTATGGAGACGGTAATGACAGTGTAGACATATATCAAGAAATACTGCACAAAATTGCATGAAACTT
>LD345517.1:34655-51942 GCA_001465055.1 Ptychodera flava
ATGAACTTTGTAATTAGTGATATTACTCCAAAATTAAAGCATTAAATTTGATGAAACTTGCTACAGATGTTGATCTGATAAATATCCAATTGTACTGAGAAGTATTGGGCAGTGTCAAGTTAATAATAAGCTCATTTGCATATTCCATGAAGTCTTATAATTGGTCATATAACTCCGAATAACTGCATCAAATGTGATGAAACTGCTGCACATACTGATACAACAGATATCTAACTGTGTTGTGAAGCATTTAGTAATATAAAGTTAATTAAGGGTTCATTTGCATATTTAATAAACTTTGTAATTAGTTATATAACTCTGAAATTTCGGTACTAACATTTTGTCAAACGTGCTACAGATATTGATTTGATTAATATTTAATTGTGCTATGAATCATTGAACAGTGTCAAGTTAATGTAGGGTTTATTTGCATATTTAATGAACTTTGTAATAAGTGACATTACTCTAAAATTACAGCATTAAATTAAATAAAACGTGCTACAAATGTTCATCTGATGAATATCTAATTGTCCCATAAAGCATAGAGCAGTGTCAAGTTAATTGACAGCTCATTCGCATATTAAATAAAGTTTTGTAATTAGTGATTAAACTCTGAGAGTACTGTGCGAAGTTTTAAAAAAACCTGCTACATATAGTGATAACATATATCTCATTGTTCTGTGAAGCGCACTACTATTAATGAACCTGTTATAAAACACGTGAGCATATTCAGTTCATATCTGGTTATTCAAGAAGTTACAGCAGTCGTTCGATAGAAATTGTCACTCTGCAGTTAGCCGCTGTACGCCCTGTACGAAAACTATGTGACATTTTATTTTGCCCTTTCCCATGACATTGGTAGCCTACAGCACGATTTGTGAACCTGTTTAAATGTAACCAGACCTGTCACATATCGCAGAGAAGAACCTATCGAAGAAACATAGTTGTTTAGGGTACAGTCATACAGCCCATGGTCAGTAGCCTCTGCAAAAGACACGTAACATGTCTGGTAGATTCGAAGTGCATGTTTTTCGATATTTAACGAAAGCATGTGCTTCTTTTTTGAAATAATAATAAACCATTGAGTTCCGGGACGGCTTCGGATATATCATCTTTTTGAATAAACCTCCTTTTTCCTGACGTCTTGTCGCTCATGATATTTCTCTACTGTGGTTGCAGTTAAATTCATCTCGACAGTAGAAAGGCAAGGGTAATTTTACCTGATGTTGTGGCTTTTGTGATTGTGATTGCAATGCAAATGAAAATGGTATATATTTTATTCATCATCTGCGAATGGTATTCATTACGATAGTCTGTGAGCAGATACAAACAACTTCAACGAATTTACAAATTAAAAAAAGCAGTAATGCACCTTTAAGTTCTTACAAAACTGATGTCGAATACCTAATAACAAGGTACCATCATAACTTCACTTAAAATATTAACCCATAAACTTTGCAGAGCAGTGTTTATTCTATGTAACTTGGCAATTTCTACTTTTCTATGGTAAAGCTTTGTCTTGTAAGGCATCACCACCGTGCAATTTCAAAAGAATGGTTCGTTAAAGAACTTCCATGGATCCACCACTATGTCTTCGTTTTGAAATATGCAACTCCTTGTGTACGTTAATGTGTCTACAGAAACGGTTGAAAACTATGTTATTTAACTTTGTCATTTCAGATAAATACCTTTCCAGTAAAGACGTATTATAGCTTTCCTTGTTCTGTGAGTTTATTTTTGGAGGGATAATGCAGTGTCGATTATGATTTTAAGCGAAGTGCATGTTTTGCTTTTATGCTTCAATGGAATGTGATCGAATAAGTCATGAAGAACTTGCGAAAGAGAGTCTTCAACATTTCTAGCCATTATCATTTGAAAAACAAACCCAATTATAATAACAACTAATATCACAAATTCAGCATTTAATTTCCAACAACCAATTAGGAAATTACCCTTCTGATTAAAGGATTTCGCGATTTCTTTTCATAACGTGAATTTTGAATACCTCAACATGAAAACTGAACATAATTTATTAACCAGCACGTCTCTAAGTCTCCAAAGAATTGAGTTAGACGTCACCTATGTCAAGTTTATTGTTTGCACAGTGAAGCCTTTTTAAATCGTGCACTCTGGCAACATCCAAGGATGAAAAGTACAATGCAGGCAAATGACGTGACTGATCTGGTCCTTGACCAAGACCAGTCGAGCTGCCAAAAAATAAACATAATCGTTAAAGTTGAATACTTGTCGTGTACGGGGCATTATCACGCCGTCTTGTTTACTTTTGCGTAAAAGGACATTGGCCACTGTTAGTTTAAGTCTTTCCAAAGACTGCAAATACCTTCCTGAAAATTGATTCTGACAAATATCAAAGAAGTATTTATGAAGTGAAAGATCCGAGAAAAATTGTACATGATTAAAATAATTTCTAGTAGACCACCATAAAAGAAATTTAGCACATCTCACGCAGATAATAGTCATTAACTTATCGCAAAGATACTCTCTCAGAAATACATCTAAAAATATAGTTTTTTCCCACAAAACAAAGGCATTTCGGTAACTTCCTTCCTCCGGTATGTTGGACACAGAGTATATAAGCCTTGACGACAGATTACAATGTGTTCTCTGTTCAATGTCAGTGTTGACAGAAGAATCCTAGTCTACACACATTAACGTAATATGCGCCTCGAAAGTGAAAGACTTAAACTTTTGCTCAAACGTATCTCAAGTAATATTTCAACCATTCTCTTTCAAAATCAAGAATACAAATCGGGATCACCGTGGAAATTTTGGTCCCAGAGAATCAAGATTTACCGATATTTTAAATTCAAAATGGCCGTCATCCCTGTGTTAACTCTATGGAGAAAAATAAAATTTTCGATTTTCGAAAGAGAAGATATCGAGAAGTTTTCTTACGCAAAGAGCTTTTAAATGAAGCCCACAAATGGTAGATCAGAAAATATGTGTTAAAGTTTGAGAGTCCAAATATCCGACCCCGGGGCGCATTGTACTTCAAGGCTACGTTGATAAAATTTGAACTCTAGACGTTTTAACATAATGTTAGGAGTCGGACAAGCAATTGTGTTTCACAAATAGGATGGCAGGAAATACATCATCGGTTATAGTTGATGATCGGGTTAAAATGATTTATTGAACGAATTTTCTCGGCTTTCTAGGCATTTATCTCTTACACAATCAGAATACAAGTCAATAATCAGGAAAAAAATAATTACCAGAGAATGTAAATGCTCTTTAATGGGCCGCCATTTAAATGCGTTTGTCAAAGTCCTTAATTGAACACGTCATGTTTGTATAATATCGCGGAGTCACCAAAGATTTTCCGATGTCATGCCGACGCAGCCCATGACTGTTTGATGTATACGTCGAAGGTCTCTCCCACACTTTTAGGCAGAGTTTCAATACAAATTTGTGATAATGATTTTATATACGTATAGGAAATGTATACAAAACTAAACCAAACAGTATATACAGCATATTATACGTACAGAAAATATAATGCTACATTAATGTTATTTCTTTGTGTACTAGATTTCGCTTACAATCACATCCTTTTACCTAAACCTCTCCGATAGACTGCGTATTCTTTTTTTTATTTTTACATTTAGTCTATCAAAGATCAGAAAAACCTGTAAGTTCAACATCGCGATACAGAGATTTACATAGATGAAAATTGGCAGTTACTATCCAATAATAAAGTCTGAATCGATTTCCTTGCATCCATCTCAAACGATTTCAGACTCGTGCAAGACGGCGAAGACTCCACAAATGTAGCCAGATAGAAGAATGAAGAAACACAGCCGGTCAAGAACCACGGACAGGTACTTCCATGCTTGCAGAAGCTGTAAGGAAATTATGAATTAATATTTGTAAATGTTATGTAAGATAACTTGCAAAATGTCATTCTGAAAACTTCCTAATTTTTCAGAGCATTTTTTGCTTACTATCTTATTTCTGTCTTCTGTTTGTACCCTCGTAATGTGACACCATTCAGAAAATTGCTATTATCGGTCGAAAGTAGTTGTTACCTCGTACAAAATAATGGACGCAATGAAGGTTACGGAACAAGATAGGAACAATTTTACGTGCAATATAGCGAAACAGTTTATTCAAGGACTGTTCATAAGTCTATAAACAAGAACTACCGCACCTCGCTATTCCTTGAGTCGTCTTTTAATGTGTCGCTGATGTCTTTCACGTTTTGGGCGATAGCATATATCATTGACGTGTTCTTGCTGTGGGCTATTTCCTCGGTTTTGCCAGATTTTTGTAATTCACCGTAATCTTCAACAGACACTAAATCCATGTGGCTGTTAGTAAGTACAACATTTTGGGCAGTCGGATCGATAGCATTCATTCTACGTTTAAATGGCTTCAGACCTAGGAAGGGAGGCAGAATTTCAAGAAAGACACGTCGTGTCTTCGAGTTCATGGCCAAGTCGATCTCAGAACGGTGATGCACCCTCAGCATAAAGATGCTGATACCAATGGACACTGCAACGATGCCTGTGTTGAAGTAAAGAAGCTGAAGGATGAAGGGTACGGATTCTGACGTCACCGGCATGATGTCTGACACTATAACACTGTAGAGTGAGGTTGCTATGAGGATGGACACGGAGAAAGATAACTTCTCCCCGGCATCGCAAGGCAGGAAGAAGACCAAGAGTGTCAGCACGCCCAGTACGATGGAAGGTGAAATAATGTTGACGATGTAGTAGAGTGGTTTCCTCTTCAGATGTAAAGTGAAATCGACCGCTGTCCAGTTGCTGTCATCGATATCACTGTAGGCGAATTGCTTTGATGACGAACTCCCGACGACGTCCCATTCAGTGTTCTGGAGAAGGTACCAGAGAATAGCCTTTTCCGGCTTGGCCCTGATGGTCAGCTCGTGCTGCAATAGATTCCACGGTACAAACGATATGGTGCATCGCTGTTTATCGAATGGAAACTGGCGAATATCCAGAGTGCAGGGAGTTTCCATGACATCTTGTGGTATATTGCGTACCGTACCGTTGTAATACACCCCAACAGATTTTGTTTCCGCCATGTAATATCTATCGTTTGCGCTACAAAGGAATGTAGAAACATAAAAGGTAAGCGGTCTCATGGCACCAGTCATTTACATGTGTAAAGAGAGAAGTAATAATACTGACTACAATGCCTTTTGGTCATTCACATTTTTGTTCCTTTGCACAAGGATATTCATATTTCAGCTGATAATATTTCTTTACTGCATATTTACCTCCTCAAGTTAGCCACAGTTGGCATCCATAGCCAATCGGTTGGTACTATTGTCCTACTGATTCCGCCAAAGTCATCAGGGTCCCATACGAGACGGCCATCTCTCCATCTCTAGGGATGAATACAAGCAATATTTTGCATGAGACTGTGTTATATCAACAAACTTCTGGTGCAAAATGAGATACTTAACTGTATGTGAAAAAATTTAAGTTTGTATTTTCGAAAAACCAAGACAGTGAAAAGTTTTCTCTCTCAAAGAGCTTTAAAATGAGCCCCCACAAGTGATAACCCAGAAAAGAATTGTAGAAATTTGAGAGTCATAATATCTGTCCCCAAAGCTCGTTTTACCTGTCATTGCTCTTATTTCTATTTTACTTTGACAAACAGGGTTGGCGGTCCTTTTGAAGATCGAATATCACAAAATATCGGATAATTTGTTTCCCTAATTCCAAACTTTGCAATGATGGTGATCCCTGATTTTTATTGTTGATTTGGTAAGAGAAAGTTTGTAGGTTTCACTAACGAAAATTTGAGCAAAAGTTTAGGTTTTTCACTTTGGAGGCGCATACTGTCTTAATTCAATGCAATAATTATCTGGATGTGATGAGTGGTTAAGATGGCCAAATTAAACATATTGTTAGCTTACTCTCTAGTACCCCATTCATGTGACAAAATAGACCAAATTTTTACGACCAAGGTTTGAAAACTCAATAATGTACACGTCAAGGAAAGGAAGACTTTGAATACGTGGAATAAGAATAATTCATTGAATGCATAAATTGTTATGTCATATCATAGTTAGTGCGTCAAAGTTACAAAAGTTTGGCCAATCAAAATTTTCCACTGTGAAAGAGAGTTGTATATGAGCATTACTTTTTCGGACGGGTGAAATTGGTTCACACATTCCAGAAGTCTAAGATCTCTACTGTAAAGTAATGGCAATGCAGTCACGTAAATGACAATACTTGATCGAATAAATTACGAAGTCCCTTTTGTTTAGATCAATCGGCGAATATGAGATAAGAACATTATATGGTCGTCTTTACATTCACTTAAAAGCTGTCTAATTTAAGGTAGTATGCTCGTCGAAAGTGAAAGACTTAAACTTTCGCTAAAACTATCCTTGGAGAATATTTTAACCATTCTGTATCAAAATCAAGAATAAAAATCGGGATCACAATGCAAATGTTGGTCCTAGAGAAACAAGATTCACCGATATTTGATATTCAAAACTCTGTTTTAACTCTAGGGAGAAAATTGAATTTTAAGTTTTCGAAAGACTGAGACGATAAAATGTTTTTATACACCAAGTTTGGACGGTCAAATCAAGTTACAGTATTTCTCTTCCTACCGTAGTCGAGTCTTGTGACTTTATATGTGTACAAACACAGTCACAAGACAATAAATCAAATAAGCGATATATTTATTCATCTTGTGTGTTATCTGTTTCACAAAAGCTTGTGTGAGTGATATTTAAATGTTAAAAGAGGACACTTATTACAGATAATTTGAAGTGCAAAAAACATTTGCCCGGTCCGTCCGGAATTGAAAGCGAGTATGTGATAATTGTCTTAATAATAACAAAAACTATATGAACACTTTAACTTCGAATGATTATCACAAGTTCACCAATACCTGTTCTGTCCATCCCCTGGTCTTCATAATCTGTAGTTTTTCATCCTGTTAGAGGAAAAGCAAATCGAAATGTTTTCTATTTGGTTTAACGTACTTAGATATAACGAAAAAACTACACAGAATATGAGCCTCGCTTTCAACCTTAACAAGTTTAATACATTTTTCCATACATTCGATCCAGCATGCTCGAATACTGGACTCCACCATGACATAATTCTATGTGCACATGCAAGTCACATTGTATTAAAGAAATAGTCAAGTCATGTCTGAGTAATGGCTTTAGGCATGAAAACTGGAAACAAAATGGTCGTCTGGTGGCAATAATGGACCATACCAAAAAAACAAACAAACATAAAATGACATACATATGTATGCCATAGTGGCTTATCTTTTACAAAGTTTAAAAGAAATCGCTTAGGCATGTCTGAGATATCTGAGCGGAAGCACGCCCGCCACCCGATCTATAATTTCCCAGACTTCGACAGCGGGGACTAATAATACTCACCACATCCAACAACATCAGAAGATAAAAAGTGACATCCAAAACGATAGATTCGCCATTTTCTGTTGGTCTCACATGTTTACTGTAATTGCTGAAGAGGTGCTGTTGTAACCGCTCTTCTATGTCGTAAACACTGGCTGCAAAGGGGACGGTCATAACTTAGTTTGGAAAGAGCAAAACCGGAAGAACTTGAATGTCAGATAACTAAAACCGTTGTTTGAAATTGAATGGACAGTAAGGAAATTGCAATTCCTGCACCACTCATCAATGGCACAAATCCTCAAACTCAATTCAACTCCCTTTTCAATTTTCTGAGAAGAGCAAACAATCAATTGCAGACCTACCACATACTGTTTTTTTAAATGTTTATTGAATAAACAAAAAAAGACATGGACAATAAAAAAGACCAGAAGAAAAAGAAAGACAACACAGAGAGAGAAGTAAAGCTAATCATCATAAAAGTTGACAGAAGCTCCCCACTTTTCAACATATATCCTTTGTCTATCTTTTGAAATTGCTACATACTTTTCTGTTTTCTGTTTTGTTTTGTTTGTCCCTTAAACGTATTTCAGAATTATAACAGATCAGTTGTTGGCAAATATATACCTTGTCAACGACACTAATAAAGTTATTCTGCAGCCATGTTGAAAAAAAAAATTCTCTTAAGAAAACAGAACAAATGGGGTTTAAAAGATCAAAATCAGTCTTGTCTAAATTAACATAATAAAAGTGAGGACCACCGAACTGGAAAGTAAATATTTATACCACTTACTGCAAAATGGACTATTATTATACAAGAGTCTGATGAACCAGGCGGATTTAAGCGTGAGGTTAAAAATACGTAAATTTGTTTATTGAAGACCCCATTTTCATACATCTCGTTTACCGCCCCAGAAAAAAAATTAAAATTGAAGTATCGTACTTCTTGAAGTAGTCACTACTCGGTGAAAGGAGAGACATAAACAGTTAAGTAAACTGTGAATTAACCAATGATTTGATAAATGTTACTTTCCCGTAAAGAGTGAGTCCCCTACCCTGCAGTGGCTGCAGTAACTTCAACGCCTTTTCAAAACGTGGATAAAAGTTGGCTGCAACCCAATATAATCTATTGGAATCTGGATACCAAGAACATTAACATCGCCATCTATCCAAATTAGGGAACATTTGGTATTGATATCGATACCCGTGTTAAGTGACCTTACGTAACACCTTGCATTTATCATAATTAGGTTGCAACCATGAAATTATGGAAAATACATTCAATATATCAAGAAATGCATTAAGGGAACCAGGATCTGGTTGAGTTGTGAAATTAGTATCTTCGGCATATTGTGAAATCTCATTTCCGAAGGGGCTGTTTTATGATCTTTTAATTCTTTACAACTTCATACTCGAATTACCAGCATTCCTACCACATAATGTTTGTATATAAGATTTATTATAAGTGACAAATTAAAGAATGAATTGAAGCAAGGGCATAGTTCTCATCGACAGGTATTTTTCGATGAAATATAAAATGCGTCAGAACGAAACAACAGTTACTGCACAGTTTTAATTGTTAAGCCTTTTTGACATTAAAAGGGATCCTGTGTTCAAAGGTTGACAAAATATCTTATAATATGGATTCCAAAAAGTGCACTACTTACCGGACGAGTCACCTATTGTCAAAGATATGACAATTATATTAATTCCGAGGATAACCAACGAGAATGACATTTTGCAGTGGTTAGTTTCCCGCGCCGCCGAAAGACTGCAATCAACTCAGTGAGTCAAAGCATCTTATATACCTACTCAAAGACAGCGTCAGCATGACATTGCAAGTATAAGATAATCCAACAAAAGGGTGACCCTACAAGACGCATTCATGCAAATTCTTTTACACAAATACATTTAAATCGCAGCATCCTGAACCATTGATAGAAAATGAGCTCTATTTATCTTGCTGATAAGAAGCCTAGGATTCTATAAGAAAATCAATGTTTTAAAACTCTAGCGCGTCGATTAAAGCCGCGAACAATTCTTTACGTTATTTAATAAACCTATATTGTCTGTGGCGAATTCCGACAAATTCTTTGTATTGCTTCCTATAATGCTTCTCTTCAATTGTGTTGAATAAACAGTTTTTACATTTTTTTCAGGGTACCAATATTCTAACATCATAGATGAGTCGACACTAGGCTGGGGGAAGAGCAATAAAACGATTAACAATCGTAAAAAATAGATACAATGCAGAAAATATTCCAAAAATTCCTGAGAAGCGATCAATATGCAGCGGAAACACTTTCTCTGTTCATGTTGATACCAACGATAGAGGAAATTACTGCCTTAATCCTCGGCTAGGTATGATATTCCACGTTGCTGACTGATATTCCCCCCTTTTAAATGAAGAATTTGAATTTTTATAGTTGAGTATATATTTGTTGCAAATGAGCTCGGTTCAGGTCAAACCAAAACTATATATCTCTTACAAATCACTCTCGAAGGATATATCGAGCAAGCGCCCTCCTAAAACCATGTGTCAACGTATTCACACCCTAAAAATATATCAAGTGCTGTCGCGCTGTATGTTATCGGACGTCTGACTAATGCTAACTTTGTAAACACATTGTTTGCCTTATAACCTAGAGAAGTGATCGGATAGGTGCACGGGTAGGAAGATTGTCTGGCAACAGCTGCTGTGGTATGATCTAATCGTTAATAATAAAATAAATCGCCAGTTAAATCATGCAAATGATCGACAACAGTCACCAGATTAATTCCTTCCTTTGGAACTTTATATGGCTTTCCTGAATACATGTAGAAATTTTGTCTGCATGGCTTTGTCTTTATTTACTGATTTAACATGACATTACTCTTAATTACTGGCGCAATGATGTAATTTTTTCTTGTTCCGTAAGTGAGCTCCAAATAATTAAACAAACGTGAATCGGTACCAGTCGATGCACAGACTTGAGTAATGGCGTCAAACCGTATATTTGTAGACTCGCCGTTAAAAGCTGTAGATTATTTTTTCAGAAACCAATGATGGATCGTGAACGGAAAAAAATTTAAATACAGGAACATTTTAAAACAATTTGTGATAAAGCAAAATGTCTTACTTGACGGTAAGTATCAATACTCTACACTAATTAATTGTTTTGTGCCTAAGGACAATACGTTGCAAAATCTATTATTGATTTCCAGTGTGTGCAACAGAGTAAGTCTTGTTTTTCAAGGCTGACTGGTTCTCAGGTATTTGCATTGATTCTGTCAGGTGAAGAACAACTCAGCGCTCTTGTACACACGTCCTACGTCAGTGTTACGACAACTTCACTTTATTCCCCCTACTGCTCAATTTTATTTTCAAGGTTTTGAGAAGTAACCCAGATTTTCCCGCTCCTTGATCTGTATGATGGAGTCCTTTAATACTTACCTATAAAGTCATCATTAATGCAGATTCATTACTTTAAAAATAAAATGTACATAAATTATGATATTGTATTACCTGCCAGTCCATGTAATAATTGATCTATCGATGAAAGTATTGAATAAGTATACATTTTCATCTCCTCTCACGAGGTTTTGTGCGGAGGTACAATAATAATGTCGAATTCGAAAGCATACAATCGCAAACCTTCTAAAAGCACATAGCTCATCCTGCAAGCAGATACTATAGCTACCCTTATCATTGAAAATTTACACTAGTGCTCTACTTGTCTTTTTCACAGTCTTTCATCCTGTACAAATTTTGCTTTTTTCAGAAGATTCCGAAGATGCCAGTAAAATGAACAATGGACGAAATGATGTAACAGATCCGGTCCAGGGCAAGTCATGACGGACAAATACATGCTTTGTGTGTGATATCGATTGTCCATTGGAAATTACCAAATACACTAGAATTCCTATGCTGAACTTTGATGTTGCCTAGACTTTGTGTAACCCTTTTCAATTACTTTCACACTTTATTTATAGAAAATAAG
This sequence comes from Ptychodera flava, assembly GCA_001465055.1. Lineage (NCBI taxonomy): Eukaryota > Metazoa > Hemichordata > Enteropneusta > Ptychoderidae > Ptychodera > Ptychodera flava. Next base: position 46,011 of record LD345517.1, read on the forward strand.
CATTCTTACTAAAAGTACATTATGCTGGTGTGACTTATTCAAGATAATCACAGAAGATGTAAAAATGTGTATAGAGCGAAAAACAAGAACTAATGATTGAAACGAATATTAAATCATTTGTAAGGAGTATTTCTACATAAATAAAATGCATCATGGTATAGCAAGATATTTGTGGACGCTCAAATATCGTCTGCAAAGAATTAAAGGATTGATTGGAATACTGCTAGAGGCTTTCCGGACCAACCATATTGCAGTAAATGTATTTTTGGTAAAGATACTGCTGCACAACGAGATCATTAATATTAGACTGATAGAATTAATCACCCTTGTCAACATGATCGACAATTCGAGATGTCGTGTTGAGGATCTTTTCTCCAAAAATAAATCGTCGAATAATATACAAAACTACACCACTTAAGTAATTTGATTCATGTGAAAGTGAAATTTCGTTTCACAAGAAGATTAACGCGCGATGATGATATTCCACTCCAAATTTCTAAAGGCGGTGACTTACTTTTCCCAAGTAGTTTATCATGAATGAAGACAACTTTAAAAAGAATCTCCACTCCTGGCGAGATCTTGCAAGAGAAAGACATTCCATATACCAGTTTGTAAACATACCAAGGTGCATGTGAAACAAGCCACTGATATAGAAATTGATGTATTATTAACGACATTGGTTGAAGTGTTACTTTTCTGATCAGATGGGGGCTCACTCTTGCTATGTTTAAATAGAAATACACCAGTGCTAAAATCTATCATTTCAGTAACCTGGATCCTTTTGGATATTCAAACTACGAAGTGACCAATATTAGATGCCAGAAACGTACCAGTTTCCCTACCCCACAAAAGACGTGTGAAATAGTTAAACTGCTTTTAATGGACATAGAAATGTGGAAATGACCCCTCTCTTTAGTTAAATGAATCTGTTAAATGTGCCATTGATACCAAAGACGATATCTGACAGGTATTTTACCGATAACAATGATCGATATTCTTCCCATTGTAGGCCTTCATCAAACATCGAAATCTACCATTAATATCAATAAAAATGGTATAAATGAGGTAATCAAATATTTGTCATTCTATCTCTCACCGCATCTTGGGCACTTGAACAAAGTGACGGCAAGACGAAATAAAAACTATAACAATTACATTACAATGGCTGCAACTATGACACATGACATCATACTAGATCGATTGATAAGTCGTCTGATGAAAAGATTGAAGATCCCCTGATGCTTGCCTGAAGTACCCGAGCAGGGCATTATAACTGTCTGGATGTTGGATTGATTAAATATCGACAGCTAACGATTTGTAAGCACACAATAACACGTCTAATGTCTTGATATACTTTCAAATTTTGCAATGGCTATATCTTTACACTATCATAGTTGACTCATACCAAGTTGGATCTGTATGAAGGGAAATAAGTTTAGTCGGGTAAATTTAGTGACCATCTAGGTACCCATTTTGTCATATTCGCGAAGCATCAGGAAGTATTCTGGACAAACAATTCACATAGGAGACTTTGACATCGACAACTTATTGTAGCCCAGGTTTGTACTTGTCTTTCAATGAGTTATAGGGTAATTGTAATTTGTGTAGTAGAAGATATCTGATTGACAAGTACGATATGTGTAATTCACTGTAACTTCCACAAGCTTAATTCACTGTAACGTTTAAGCTTAAGAACAACATTATAATACCGATGAACATTTTAGTTAGAGATTATAACGCATATGACAGTAAGGACACATCCTCTCTGTCGTGATTGTCAATCCAACGGTAAGTGACATCGAGAATAATTGACTCTGGTAGGTATTGCTCACAATTCCTGAAAATGTTTCTTCCATAGTGGAGCAATGTCAATCCCCCAACGTTTTAGTGAACATATCTAGCTATCATCGATCACCTTATTGCAGGTGACTTGTATAAAGTTTACTGAAAACGATCACCCGAGCTATACTATTGGTTCTTTCTATTCGTGAAACGTAAAATATCAATATGCTACATTTAAAACCTTCGCTCTTTAGCTCAATAGCAATTAAGCTTGCAACAATATTGACGCAAAGCCAATAATGTAGAGAATCGACAGGCTGACAAAACAGATCCGGTCCAGTACCAAAGCAACATACTTCCATGATGACAAGGGCTGTAAAACAGAAGAGATAAATAATGCTTGAGTCAGACAATCATAAATTCTGTTGTTATACTTTTGTGACTGTTTAGTAATTTTGCTTGTCAAGCTCTTTATCAATGCCATCAAATCTTTGATGGTCGTCGTCCCCAACATTAATCAATGAAGAGATTGGGGTTATTTAATGATAAATTCTAAAGACTTCTGTAAGAATGCGTCTTCTGAACGCTTTCAGACAGAGTCCATTAGTCATTTACAAATGTTTTCATAGGCTTTTAGATACCAATAGGATTTAATACCAATTTAGATAAAATAATTACCTCTTCATATGTAACAGACAGTTCTTTTGAGCTATTATCTTGGATGTTCGTAGTTCTCATGCCTGACACACTGTTGCTTTCGCTTATCTCCCCAGTGGCTGTGTTCAAGCCCTCGTCAGCGTGTTCATTCACGACATCAAAAATCTCTATATTGATATTCTTATTGGGGGGACTGTCGTTCATGACTCCATTTTTTGGGTGAAAACTCTTCAATCCTAAATATGGAGGAAGAACCTGAAGGAAGATTCTTCGAACGGTTGAGTTCATGGGTATTTTGTTCTGAGGTCGATAGTGGAACCTTAGAACAAAGATGCTGAGAACAATAGACACTGCAACGATCAGAAAGTTGAAATAAATAAGTTGCATAATAAGAGGAATGGCTTCTGACGTCACAGGCATGATGTCCATTACCATGACACTGAAGACAGAGGTCGAGATGAGGATAGACACGGAGAACGATAACTTCTCTCCGGCATCACACGGCAACCAGAAGACAAAGAGAGATAGACCCGATTGCACGATGGAGGGCAGGATGATGTTGACGATATAGTAGAGTGGTCGTCTCTGAAGATGCAGGACGTAATGAACGCTTCTCCATGTTTTGGTCACGTTTTCATCTTCTGTGACAAAAATATCACGCACAATGGACGACGTGTTTACTAGGTCCCAAGCGACGTGGCCATTGTACTTTCGCAATATTACGCCATCCATGGCTCTTATCGTTAAAATTTCGTTTGGAAGATACGGAGAGTAGAAGAGTAACTCGCAATTTTGTTTGTCGAATGGAAAGAGGCTGATGTCAAGGGTACAGGAAGTTTTAAATTTGTCGCCCGGGGAGTGAACTACCATTCCATCGTATTTCACACTTGCTTTCTCACTCTTCGATAAGTATGATTGCTCCCTTTCTCTGTAAAGTAGATTTAAAAAGTGTTCATGAGTGAGTAAGCAGGAGACGATATTCCTGAAAGACTCGGAGTATTAAGGCAATTTTTCAATTCCTTTCAAAAGTGAATTATATGGTAAATTTTAACGCTGTGATATGGTATGTCCCAGAACAACAAAACTGAAAAAAATGTATAAGTTATATTTGCATAGGGCAATATCTTCAGCGACAACAAAACATGTCTATGAATTTCCCGAGGCAATGGGCTTATACTCATGAGAATTCCAAATATTAAAAATCTGCTAGTATACAGCAGTGTTGCTGCAGAGGTGTGTGAACGCTAAAACGCCAAGTGATACACTTTCGTGCACAGGAACAGGCAATTAATAATGAACTTCATAAGGCTAAAATATGGCTTCTAGTGATACATACATGCCATCAATCTTAATTGAAGGTACCCAAAGCCATTCTGTAGGTACCAAAATATCATAGATTCCATTAAATGTCGCAGGGTCCCATTGCAAACGATTGTCGTTCCATTCCTGAAAGTAAAGTTTAGAAAGAAATTCCGTAAATTCTTGATCGAATTCTCCACTCATATCACCCAGTCACCTAGCGAAGGCACCACAGTCAAAACCGCACGGCTTAATCCCCACCCATAAAAAGAGCGGTTCAGTAACCGAGCTAAGTTGTTACAATTTTTCTGACTGCGACCCCTCCACACTGTAGAGTTCGTGAAGCACTCGCACTCATATACTCACTATCACATATAGTACACAAACCCTATCAAAGCAATGAATACTGTAGCTCTAGGTCCTTCATGATATGGCTAGACTGTTGTTGTCAGTCATGTGATGCGGTAATTGATTTAAAGACAACTTTGAATGTAACTGTGCATTCAAAGTTATCTTAAATCAATTAATTTAAACTGAAGTTTTACGTACCAAGTCTCGATAGATTTTGTTGAAGTGAGTCAACTGCTCCCCATACAGGTCATATGTCATATTAGTCGAATGACGATTGAATATTTGTGGAGTAGGTCGTATCTTTCTTTATAAGACAATTTATGATGCCTAAGAGAATATTCAGTAAGCGAAAAATAGAGCGATCAGATCGACTGTCTTTCCCTTTTCTAATTATTATCGTTTCCTAAATGATAACAAAGTTTAATAACATTTTCATACCTGAACTGTCCATCCGCCCGTCTTCAAAATCTGCTGCTTTTCGTCCTTTTGTAAAGAAATGTGGATAATGAAAACATATCGATAGGAAAGTAAATATCCTATATTTGTATTTCTCAGTTGTGCCTTTTTGGCAAATCATCTGTTTTGATGACCAATTCTGAAATGCGGAACAGCGAACTTACACTATATAAAGAATTTAAAATTATGACTCCCCAATTCGTGACGAGAAACCACTTTAGGCCGGGAAGAATAATAAATCGTTCCTCAGAATCCTCGCTTCAACTTTCGCCAATTTGCTCTTTTGAAATATGTACTTCCGCAAATATATACTTCCGCACTGCAATTACTGCAGAGCTGTCAGTTAGTTTCTCGACTGTTCACCCTCCCCCCCCCCGCCCCTTCGGACTTCGAATGAGATTTTTGTATCATGAAGTTCGTGCACAACGACTATAAAAAATGAATAGAGTCGATATTCTATGCGGTACAACTCAACGGGAGTCGACTCCAGCGGTGTGTACAGGCATTTAATGATTGAGTTAATGAAAATCGAAAAAATTAAAATATACGGTCGCTTAAAAGACAACAGAGCAATTGGTTTACCAAAGGGTATTTTTGTCATGCATTTTTTACAGATTTATGTTTTCTTCTATGAGCATCAGGAAATCCTCAGTATCAACACTGCTGTGTGTGTAATGCGTCTATTATGTGGGACAGTTTGTAACTACCGGGAGATTTCGCTGCTTGGTAAAATTAAACTTTAAAAATCGATCGCCGTTTCTGTAGCTTTGCCAAACTAATTCTGAGGAGCAATTTTTTATCTCTCTCGTGCCTAAATTTTATATTTTCCCTTTCACACAATTATTATTTAAATAACTATGTTCCCTTCCCCTTAGATCGCTAATTTGTTTCCCCAAGGTAATTGTGTATTCAACGGAATGATGTTTTCCTTCGAAATAATTGAGTGACTTAAACGTTTTTGACTGCTGTCTTCCAAAAGTATTTTCAATGCTTTTTGTTTCACCTGTAATTTTTCTATGTAAAGCCATGTTATTTTTTTCTATGTAAATTTAATGGTCCATCAACCGTTTATTTCTATAGAAGCACTGGTTTCATGTATATAGCACAAATAGTACGATAACGTGATTTTGTTTGCATTTATGAAACCGAAAACTGGTATCCACCTCCTACACGTACAAGCAAGGCGACAAATGATTTCTTGCGTTAAGAAGAGCATAATTCCCATGTAGGATTGGAAGAAGACATATTAGTACCAAGGAAAAATATTTCGTTTATGCTCCAATCACATAGAATCAAAATCGAATAAATTGTACACGCCCGTGTAAATAGAATCTCCCCGCTGAAAACTATTGGCAATTGAATACGTACCACGTCGTGGAGTGTGGCT
>LD345517.1:52836-80319 GCA_001465055.1 Ptychodera flava
ATGGCAGAGAGAATGTATCCTTGCAGCCCTCTTCGTCACCAGAAAATTGTGATCGACTTTAAATTACTGTAAATGCTAATCGATATTAAGATGCCATTCATCTGTAAAGATGGCAGGGCTGAAATTTCGCGAGCCGTAATTGTGAAGCAAATACCAGGTATGACTACAGAGGAAGTCAATCATTATTGACATTTGTCCGATACAAGTTACCATTAAACTAATGTAATCCGTTTGCAAGATATACACACATTTTGGCTACTTTGAACGCTCAAGGCCAAATTGTCTCTCCAAAGTACCTCCTGTGGACTCATGAATAAGACTTTAAAGGTATTTGTCATCTTGCAGGCAGTACAATATACACATGTTTGGTGTATGCTTAGTAAACGCAAATTAAACTCTCTGAACTATAGTCCCTTGTACATGTCAAACCTTACCACAGTAAACTCTTTAACAATGTGTATTGGTCAAACTATGGCGGTAAAATGGTCAAGTCGTCCCATAATTTGAAAGAGCTTTGAATTGAAACATTAAAGTATTTATAGTGTGTGGACGAATCGCTCGATGTCAATATTTGATCAACCTAATGTCTGAACACTTTTGTAGAACTGTTTGAACTGAGCTTTATGACTACTGAAAGCATACATCATATGATGCCCCATCTTAGCGTTCGAACAAAACGACTTTGCAATAAATCAATTATGTTTTCTTGTACAATATTATTATGTTCATCATTCTTTTTTCAAGCTTGACGTCATGTCGTTTATTTGCCCAGAATATATTTAGTGCAGCATAGATCAACGTAATATCGTCATTAACTTTATCGATGTCCCTGAAAGCTTTTGATGTTCGACGAGGCCATAATCTTATAATGGGAAGACTATCGATCATTATGGCTGTAAAAAAATACCTGTCAGATACATGTTTTCTTTTTATCGTTCGACAACTCCATTAAGCTAACAATAACAAAGAAGGAACATTAACGCATTTCGATGTCCATTTAAGAAAGTTAAACTTATTTTACTGATGACATACTTCAAAGCACTACAAGAATGATGAAAAAGCCAAATGGATGCATTATGTTAGTATGGACAATGCAACGTGTTACCATTCAGTAATCGAAAGTAGTCTGAATACGTTTCGTTCGAAACGACATTATATCAGATGCGTAGGTCGGTGCTACCTGTCGAACTGTTTATCTTTATGCTTGTCTGTCTGTCCCTATGTATGTATGTATGTATGTATGTATGTATGTATGTATGTATGTATGTATGTATGTATGTATGTATGTATGTATGTACGTATGACTTGTATGTATGTATGTATGTATGTGTGTATGTGTGTATGTATGTATGTATGTATGTATGTATGTGTGTGTATGTGTGTGTGTTTATGTGTGTAGGTAGGTAGGTAGGTAGGTAGGTAGGTAGGTAGGCAGGCAGGCAGGCAGGCAGGCATGTATGTACGTGCGTACGTAGCCACTTCATTTGGCTTTCCCATCCATCACAACTGAATGATTGCTGTTTCAAAGTCATTTCGAAACCAAAGTAGTGGATGTCCTCTTATTCCATAAAATTCGAGTTTCCGTAAAAAATATATTATTGTTGATGGTGTCCAATGTCTCCTTAATATACCAACAGTTGTGCAACCATTATCCGTTTGATCTGTTAATTCTGCAATAATATCTGCCGGGACAAGTTTGCTGCTAAAGCCATATTGAGTTTGTAAAAGAACATAATGTTTTTCGAGAAAAGAGATAAGCTGCTTATTTAGGAGTGTTTCAGAAACTTTGCTGAAGACACACGAAACTGAAATTGGTCTGTAGTTTCAAACATCGAAAGGAGATCCCTCTCATAAAGAGTTGTAACTTTGCATCAGGAAAATATCCATGAGCGAGAGAAAGGTTGATGATGTGTGCTAGGGGACTAAAAATGTAATCACCAGATTGCTTGACTGTGTTAAAGGGTGAATATTGTCATGAGGAGAGCCTTTTTACAACCTAGGGAGCGTATTTCATTAACGACATCATCTGCAACAACAGGATGAAAGAATAAGACTCATTGTGATTTCTCCTAAGATAATGCTTAGAGTTGATATTGCTTGTACTTTGTGACACCAAATTTTGACCAACATTTGTAAAATATTTGCATTGACCGTCAGCATTTTTTGCACTGTCAGTCATTTCTTCGTTATCAACCTTTAATTTATTCGGAGTTAAACAATTTGTAACATTATTATTTAGGATTTCATTTATAACTTGCCATGTTTTCCCACAGTTGCCATGTACGTTGTTGAATTTGTCACAAAAGTACCGTTTCTTTGCATGTTTTAAGACCTTCGTCAAAATATTCCTATAATTCCTATAACACTGATTTATATGGGTGTTCACAGGGAATAGTTTTTCTTAATCGAAATAAGAATGCCCCTTGTCAACCACGGTTTACGTATTGTTGATTTATGGCAATTTCTTATCTCAACTGAAAGATGATTTGACTCCAAATTATAATTGTATTTTTCATAGAACATGTCACTACCCATATTCGGATTATGACACTCATAAATCGGTTGCCGATGAAGTGACATTCCTCTATTTATTCAAAACAGATTCGCAATTTTACAGAGCAAAATCAAAGTGAATGTGTGATATAAACTGTTTAAAACATGTCTCAAGTTATTGACAATTACAAAAGTTGACAAGTGATCAGTAATATCTGTGTCAATGCTGCCACAATCTAAAAAGTGGCCTGCGATGTTTGTGAATACATGATCTATTGTCATATTTGAAAAGTCATCGACAGGGAGTGTTAATAATTCGTTGAAAGTTATACGATTTCAACAAAGTTAAGAAAGATGTTGAGGTATTTGAATTCGGCATAACATCGATATTGAAATCGCCAACTTTAATACACATTTTGTTTTTTTGATGACATAAGGTCCAGAACATTTCAAAACTATCTGAAAAATCTGAAATAGGTGTGTTCGTCTGTCAATAAACTACTCTATTAACAATTTATGTCTTCGCAATGGCAGTGTTGATGAATAGCGACTCAGAGTTTGCATTCGATTAGAGTACAAGGCGCCCCTTATGGCACCTACCTCTTGGCTCTTGCTGTTTTCTACGGGGCATTCTAGTCAACCCCTAACCCTTACTGAACCGGGGGTGGGGGGTTATAGCTTAATTTTACTACATGTTCAACTCTGTTGATGATATGCCATGTGCCGAGACGATGTCCTACAAACATTAACACCACGCAAGATCTCGTAAAGTCTCATAAAATCTTTAAAAATATTCCTTTGGCTGGAAAATATGTTACATCACCACCGATGAAAATGATGACCTAGGTAGACAGAAGTGGTATAATTTCGTTTTGTAAACATTTTGCTATACGTAACTTTTTGAGTGAAATCTTAGCAGCAAAAGTTGGATCCGTCCTGTTAAAAAGTTGCTACAAGTCAACCATTTCGGTCTATTTGTCTTATCTTCTGTCTCGACAATAGCGATCAATGGTAGTGATATGTCACGCAAAATATCAATGACTACAAAAGTCAAAAAGTGTAAATGATGTAATGAACACTTACTTGTTGCACATACACATTTTGCTAATATAAGATAAGATAATTCGTTGTTGATCCCTAGTTATTTAGTTTATTCACGGAATAAATGTTATTTACAAAAGAACATAACTGCTATCAACCACTGTTACGTGGGATAGAGTAACCGTGTATCAACCTTCGTTCCTTTGAGATATTTGAAGAATGCACCTTAAGTTAGCTTTTTTGAGAAAATGTGTTATTTAAGTGAGAATGGCGATTGAAAATAAGCATCAGAGGGCATTTCATTTTAAATCGATCAGCGATCAGCGAAACTGGCCCGGCAACAGCATCAAATACACCGTTTGTATAAGAGTGGCCTACAAATGACAAAAACAAACGCAGGGATTAAATAAATATTCTTGAATTAATTTCTTTATTTGATGTTAAAATTATTGATAAATAACAAATAATCCAATGGTTTCTGACCGTCCACATTTTTAAAACATTTTATTAACCATGAACGCGTATACATAAGCCAACGAAGCACTGTATGGAGTGCTCAAGTTAACGTTCGGTGCGATTTTCTATTGTGATTTTTTTCATGTTCTCAGACAATAGAAATAACCGTCGGTATTATTGAAATTTGATCGTTTCGGAAAGTTTGAACTTTGACATGAGAGGATGTAAATACATCCCTAATGAAGGTGTGTGTGTGCATTATGTGGGATAGAAGTCAACAGATAAAGTAGGCAAGTCAAGAACAGTAACATCGGAGAATATTTCGTTCTCAGCGTAGCAAAAAAAGAGTGGCTACCTCTGTGTAAACAGCTATACGCCGTTCTATATCATCACCACTGGACTACTGTTATTTCTAACGACTTTTAAAGTTCGAGACAGCCATTTTCCAAAACGAATAGCACCTGCTAAACTATTTGTACTTTCCATATGTGAAACGTAAAGCATCAATATGCTAAATTTGCTGTGTGCACCCTGCAGCTCTACGGCAGTGTCGAGTTAAGCTTGCAACAATATTGACGCAATGCCGATAAAGTAGGTGATCGACAGGCTGACGAAACAGATCCGGTCCAGTACCAAGGCAAGATGCTTCCATGATGATAAAGGCTGTGAACAGAAGAGATAAGTAATACTTTAGCCAGGCAGCAGCAGAAAATTCTTCTTTTGTTTAGACTGATGTTACAGGACCGGTTGATAATTGTACTTGACGTGCTGTAGAGTCACGGCACAAAATCTTTTACGTCAATCATTCCAAATATAGTTCCTTCAGCCTGCAAAGCTAAACCCTTTCCCAACATTAAGGAATGAGAACGATTGGGATTTTTCGATGCCAAAATGTGAAAGACCCCCCCTAAGAAACTTGAATGTCTAGATAGCTATTTCTTCATTAAATATAGCTAAAAGCATTCAGTACCTCAACAATAGTCCATGTTGCCTTATAAAATTACGTATAGAGGAAATAAGTGACGGTAGGATTAATACAAGAACTAGATAATGTTCTAACCTCTTCATTGGTAGAAACCTTTTCCTCAGAGGTAACTTTCACATTCGTAGTTTTCGTGTCTGCAACGATGTTGCACATGCTTTCGCTCTTTCCCCCAACAGTCGTGCTCAAGTCCTTGTCACTGTGCTCATCCTTGACATCAAAAATCTCTAAGTTGGTATTCTGGTGAGGCGTAATGTCCTTCATCGGGTGTATAATGCCATTCTCTTGGTGATACCTCTTCAGCCCTATATATGGAGGTAGGACCTGAAGGAAGATTCTTCGGACGTTTGAGGTCATGGCTGAGCTGTTCTGGGGTCGATAGTGGACTCGTAGGACTAAGGTACTGAGAACAATCGACACTGCAACGAGCATGAAATTGAAGTAAAGGAGTTGCATGATAAGTGGAATAGTTTCTGATGTCACAGGCATGATGTCCGCTACCATGACACTGAAGATAGAGGTCGAGATGAGGATGGACACGGAGAACGATAACTTCTCTCCGGCATCACAAGGCAACCAGAAGACAAAGAGAGATATACCCGATTGTACGATGGAAGGCAGGATAACGTTGACGATATAGTAGAGTGGTCGTCTCTGAAGATGTATTACGTAGATAATGCTTCTCTTTTTGGAGGTCGCGTTTCCATCTCTTGATATTGTATCACGTACAATGGAGGAGGTGCTTACTAGGTCCCATTCGACGTGCTGCTGGTAGCTTGGCAACATTATTTCGTCCATGGCTGTGATTTTCAAAGCATGGTTTGGAAGGTACCAAGAGCTAAAGACGAGCTGGCACTTTTGTTTGTCGAATGGAAAGAGGCGAATGTCGAGGGTACACGGAGTTTCAAATTTGTCGCCTGGAAAGTGGCGTACCGTCCCATCATAGGTCAAACGGACTGTTTCAGTCTCGGACAAATATGATTGTTCTTTTCGTCTGTAAAGTTGATGTAAAAGGTGTACACAATATATAAGTGAGTAAGCGGTGGGATATGTCATAAAATACTAAAAGGATTGAAACAAATGTCCATTTGTTCTTTTCTGCAGTCACTGGAAATTTTAGAGGGGTTGATATTGCATGCTGGACACATACCGAAACTGATAAAGTATCAGCTACACGTGCATCGCATAACATCTCGTCAGGTGACTATAAACACCTCTTTTCTTCTCGGGACGGCAGGCTTACCCTAATAGTTTTAAATCCTGACAGTTGAAAAAATATCTTCAGGTACACAGAGTCAGTTAAGTTGCGGGACTCTCCGAGTGGTAAACTTTCCTGATTGTGCACTCTGGCTAGTTGAGTCTCGTCTTGCTCCAAAGTTTATTTGTCAAAAGTACGCCCAGCATTAGAAAGCGAAGGCGAAATGAAAATTTCGACGACTACGTTGTTTCCATTTCTTGATTTGCATTGCTCTAGTTTCAGGGTGTATCTCAGTAAGAATACAAGCGGAATCATATCTATCACCCTGAATTTATTACCTTGAATTTGTGTGAGTCTGTCACATTATTATTGGCTCTGAATGACTTCGGGTAATTTACAATCAATGGACAAAGAACTCCACAAGGCCGAAATCAACTTGATTGTGATACATACATGCCATTAATGCTCATTACGGGCGACCAAATCCATTCCGTAGGTATAATAGTGTCATAGATTCTATTGAATGAAGCGGGGTCCCATCGCAGACGACTGTCGTTCCATTCCTAAATAGGTATATTTTAAAATGAAACTATTTAATATATCATGTTGAGTTCAAAATTAAACTATTGTACTTAATGGTAGGAAATAGCCAACCTCTTGCCTTTGGTCAACCCGGTTCCTCCTCAACCGCATAAACATGATAGAGCTGAACCATTCATGACGGTCTCATTGTAAAATATTTATTTCAATATACCGTCCATTGCATAATGACACTAAAATTAGACGATACGTATTCACCATTTTCACTTAATGGAACAATGCGTTTAATTAAGAACCAAATATGGTGTCATTTTATGCACCTATGGTGTCATTTTAATCAACAATACTAAATTACATACTTTTTCGTAATTTCTGAAGTGTTAGATTTTCAACATCGGGAAAATATACTTCAGAACCAGCTTTGTTTACCAAAAGTCACAAGAAATTTGCGTTAAAGTGAGTGAAGCGCTGTCCTTACATGTCACACACCAAGATATTTGTCAACTGTAGATTGAAGATTTTGTTAAACAGAGTAAGCGTATGTTGTTAGAGCTGCGCATTTTGCCTTTTTATAAAAAATAGAATAGAATAGAATGCCTAAGAAAAACAGTAATTCGTTGGACTGTCTTTAGCCTTTATAGTTATCCTCATATCTTGAAATGTCAACAAATATTTGAGAACACCTTCATACCTGTTGTGTCCAGCCGCCTGTCTTCAAAATCTACTGCTTTTCGTCCTGTTGAAAGGGATGCAGACTATGAGAGTATAAAAATGCTCTCTCTCTCTCTGAACCACTCTTCAAATTAAACATTCTCATTGTTTACAATCCATGTAAAATGTGCTTCTTGAATATTTTGACAATGACTTAAAAATCGCTTTTCCCGCGATAGTCAATATGGCGTCCAAAAACCCCAATAATCCAAATCATAGAAGGTAATAAAATTACCAGGTCGCATAAACGCAACATCAAGGAAGGACCATCTTGAACCACTACTATAAGTAATACGTGGTGGTACTAGATCGAACAATAGGTATACGTAGTGAAATCTTTGTGCATATCAGGGTACCCCAAATTGGTGCTTCACGGAGTGACCCTTTCAATCTTCGAAATGCTTCCTCGCATTGCGTATTTATCAGTCCACTCAAATTTGACATCCTCTAATAATAATAATTTGTGCAAAGGCGTAGCAATGATAGAGAAATTCTTCATATTAATTTGCCAACCCAAAAAATGACTGCAGCTGAGTTACCGTACGTTTGCGGGCGGGGATAATTCATAAGTACTTCTACCTTACTCTCATCTACTGTCATTCCATCTTGGCTTAAAATATGTCCCAAACATTTAACATTTCTCTTCATAAACTGACACTTACGAGGCTTTAATTTACATCTAGCTTCAGGTAACATGATTAAAACTGCATCAATATGCTGCAGATGTTCACCAAATGTGCAATAATGATGTCATCAATAGAACACAAAACATACTGCCAATGAATATTACGCAAGATTGCATTGTATCGTTACGCGGAATTCAACTATGCCTGTTTCGCAACCCTAAAGCGAGCTTCCTAATACACTGATACAACCCTTGATTTGTGACAAAAGCTCTTTTCGGTCTACTTTCTTCATCCAACTGTAACTTTCAAAAATCAGAATTGTAAATCCAGAGTTGAAAAATACTTAGGTTTATTATCTTTCCCAAGCATTTCTGCAGATTCATCAGTTCTCAGCAAAAGGAATGAATCAGGCACAGTGATTTTGTTCAAATGCTGAACATCATTACAAAATGACCCAGAATTATAAGCTTCTTAACTAAAACCACTGGGAAAGCCAAACTTAACACCATTTGCAGTAAAATCAATAATAACTTTATAACGCTTCAAAAATTCTAATCCCAAAATCAAATCATAGGTAAGAGTATCAGCCTAGTTAACATTCAACATCACGCGCTTCTATCCGACAAATGCAGGCACTTTAATAAATCCAGACACATTCAATTTTCCTTTCCCTGATGTTTGTACACAACTATACCTTGATTTATAAATCGAATATCTGTTTAAACCGGGAATTATAATCTAAAAATCGCAGAGGAGATATGGTAATATAAGCCATTGGCATTGGCACAAATAGCACGATTACATGATTTCGTTTGCATTTATGGCACCGAAAACTAGTACAAGCAAGGCGACGGAGGACGTATGAATACCAGGGGAAATGTTTCTTCTACGCTCCAGTCATATAAAATCAAGTAGTGAAGACCATTCGCAATAGAATACGTACCACGTCTTTGACTGCTAGTAATATAAATACCAAAATGATGAAAGATTGGTTCATCATTTGCTGTAATTGGTGAAGAGATGGAGCTAGCATCTCTCCGCTTAATATATGCAATGCAATACGTACCACGTCGAAGAGTATGGATAATCCAACACCAAAATAATAAAGGACGGGTTCACCGTTTTCGTTTGGTCTGACATATTTGCTGTAATTGTTGAAGAGATGTCTGTGTAATCTGTCTTCTGCTTCATCCATACGTTCGGCTGCAACGCAATAAGAACGATAGTCATATTTGCCGGAAAATACTCATTTGGCTACAAGACATAGTGGTTTTTTTTAAATTGAAAATACCTGTGTAATAAATCTGCTTTCTTTGTAGCAAATGATAGATAATTATACCAACTTTATGGAAAAGACAATCCTACCTAATTGAAGTGCGAATGAGGTATTCGACTAAACAGATGGTTATAGGCCTTTATCCTGAAATTTTAGGATTGTATAAACCCAGAAGAGATTTTCGAACAATTCATTATTCTCTTAGCAATTTAAACTGACCTAACTTTACATTTTCTCCGTGAACATTCCTCGTGTAAATGATCAGTGATTACTTATTGCATTTTGCATAACCTTGTGTTTTTTAAATTACAGAGAGTACATACTTGGCTTGGCATGGTTTGATTCCGTTTATATAAAACCTGACAGAATTAATAACTCTTAATATCACTTACCATTGGCCTGAAATTTTGGAACCAGTATAACAATGATAATAGGCAAAACTAGAGCCGCAAGAGGGGTCATGACGAAGAGGATGTATCCTTACAGCTCTTGGTGTTGCAAAAAACTGTGTGATTAAAATCTTAATCATTATTATTAAATAATGGGTGGTGCAACATGTTGCGAGCAAATTACGCGAACCATTTTTGTCGATAAACGACACAGTATGATTTCATAGGAAGTTAATTATTATGATGCAAATATGATCTGTAAGAATTACAGTGAATTCAATTCATGTCATTTGCAAGAAGCAACACAAAACTTTACAAAACAGAGCGGTCACAGTACACGACGAAAATTGTGTCTCCGTAATACCTCTTGAGACTTCGTACATATGACTATTATACGGATACCCAGTTTAACGTTTTGCACGCAGTACATGCAAACACATACAAAGGAAAGGCAATTTAGCCCACTCTACACATTCCCTTCTATATAAATCCAACTGTGGCATATATTCAACCACAAATGCAGATTAAATAAACTATGACATTTAAGGGATCAAGTGTATTAGAATACTGGACGTTTAATTTTGTTTATGCAAATCTTTCGGTGTCAATATTTAATAAATCCAACGTCTCTACAGTCATAAAAACCCTGTACACTGAGCCATTCTGGCAAGGAGAGATTAACAGGTTGATACTATTTACTTTTCATAATATTCATGGCAGAATTCGATGTTTTATGTGGCCCTAATTATGTTATAATGAGAATGCCGATCATTATGATCGAGACAATACCTGTAAGATGTGTTTTTAATGACTCTTTTGACACAATTACACTAGCATTGAAAATACACAATAGGAGTCATTATAGCATTTCTATTAGAGGCAGTGTAAATACATTTTTATAATTGCTTACTACTCCGGGTCCTGTGAAACTGAATTTTCAGCTTTACTTCAAACTATTAGAAATGCTTCCGATAATTTATTGTGCACAAATAACCAAATTTATGATTCTCAGCAGGTAATCACCCAATCAAAGTAGTGGTTTCAAATTACATTTTACAGTGATTAGACAAGTAAAAGCGTTTTCTTATTTGGACGCTCTTTACACTCCAACTTAAACAACACCTACGAAAATATAAAAAATATATAAGCTATGAAGGGAATATCTCCAGTTAGAAGATCAATTTTAAATGAAAAAATGGTACCTCATTAATTTGTTCAAAATTATTTGACATTTTAATCGCTTATGTATGGTTCCGAGATCTGGACACGAAATATATGTCGTGATACAACTGCTGTATTTAAAAATTATGCATGCTCCTTTCTTTACAGTTTCATATTTGGTAAAGACTCGCCTGAAATAAAATATAAAGAAAACTTTTAATCAAATCATTAAAATTCAGTTTGTATGTGTTAGCGTCATTACAACAATTACGGGTAGTTGTTCTTTCCAAAGAAATATTTACAATTCAGTACGCGCCCTTGGTTCACTCAATATGGCTCTGCGATTGCTATGTTCAGTGTTCGAGTGCAGTGTCCCCTAGATGCTTGATCAAAACCAGGAACATAAAAACTTCGAACTCAGCCTTGCCAACCAGGCTAAGGAAACGTTACCCCCGGAATCTAACACCATGTTAGATTCCTCGCGTCCTAAGTTCGGATCCAAGCGACCCAAAAACATGGGATCCTATCGACCTATCTTCGAAATCTCGCGTCCTAACTTAGGATCCTATCAACTTATCTCAAATCCTCGCCACAGAACTTCGAGTTCTCTAAACCTAACATCGAAAAGTGTGGACTTAACCTAAGAATCTGCAAGCTTAGTTTTGGCGTTGATTACGCGCCATATATATTATCCATCAGCAAATTGCTTAAAAATAAACAGGTATGAAGAAATTGTCATGCTCAGTTTGTGTGTGTGAACATTATATGGTAATGAAATCAATATAATTAATCAGGTTGTGTTGTTGCATACATAGAATTGTAACATTGAATAGAAATTTGTTTTAACATAGTGACCACTCAAAATACGAGGGACCATGACCACAACTGAATTCTATGGTTGAAAAATTATCAAATGCCATGTGTCAATTCCTAATGATCACAAGACAACTACATTTCACTTAAGAAAGAAAGATATAATACTGATGTCTGATGTCTTTGCTTCACATTCGAAAGTCACACCTTACTCTAGGGAAATGAGTACTTGCATACATAAGAGGTCACAATCACATTGAAGACCATATTCTACCTGTAGACTGATATCAATCTTCCTGCATCTTTTTACTAGGGAAGGCTCCAAGGAAGAAGACGGGGATTTTTATTTTCAGTTTAAGAATTTCCGGGCAATGCATAATTTATATGATTGAACAGAAGAAAGAAGGCAGGGTATTATTCATGAAGACATGCAATACTACTCCTCCCATTTACCAGATACGGATCTCTCTCCTTCATGCTCACAATCAGATAATATCCCACCCCCAACATTTGATCGACCAACCTTTTCATAGACTTAAATTATTTGATTCTCATCCCCAAAACTTAAAATGGCCCTTTAATTCTCCCAAATAATCGAAATAATTTAAATAAAAATATATTTACCAAGAACTTTTACATCTCAAAAAAACCCCAAATTAATTGTAAAAGAAAACTGCTTTTTTCCTGTCCCCTGAAAACATAAATTATAACGACCCCTAAAATTTATAATAAGAAATTTCAATTCTCAGATTTTTTGCCACACCTCAACATAGCCTGTCTTCTCTCTTTTTTGTTGTTGTTATAATTACAGTTTCTTGTTCATGTACATTTTAAATTACAGAATTGGAGAACATTAGGATTAATATTGCATGTGTAGTTTTCAATAAAAAAATTTAAGTTCATGTTCCAGTATTACTGCCTCTGTGTCAATACAACATAGGGTATACTTTATTACCTACGTTTTATTCAAAAGTAAAATAGTTAGTACTAACCTGCAACTGCTATGTTGTTCAGAAAATTCCTGACACCAGTGATGACGGTTACTTCATCATCTACATATGCGGATGGTACCATGCGTATGGAATTCTTATGAAAATTACACTAAACCAAAACAGCTGTGAGTGTTTCGCTCCCTCCACGGAATCATAGTTGTTTAATTCTTCAAAGGAATTCTCCTTTTCTTGCTCTCAAACAAATGCATTTTTATTATTGAAGAAAACTGAAGCAA
This sequence comes from Ptychodera flava, assembly GCA_001465055.1. Classification (NCBI taxonomy): domain Eukaryota; kingdom Metazoa; phylum Hemichordata; class Enteropneusta; family Ptychoderidae; genus Ptychodera; species Ptychodera flava. The sequence continues at coordinate 65,751 of LD345517.1, forward strand.
ACAAGGGATTAGAGCTTTGAAGTTGATGAATTTATTACCAGTTAAGAAATTCAAAATGAATGATTGATGCACCGAAAAGAATTGGAAAAGCCAAAATATGACAAATGAAAGGTTTTTTAATCAATGGTTATCAGTCGTAAGATATAATAAATGTAAACAGAAGTGACAATTATTGAAGGTTCCGTAGCATAGACTTCATTTTTATCATTTACCAATCTCATGGGGGATCCCTGACCTTTGACCCCAAGTTAAACAGGGTCAACACTGGTTCCTGTACTGTACACGTCACATGTGAAAACATCTCCCTGGTACAGGACTGTGCACACCACTGGTACAGAGCTGTGCCAAATACCTCTCCCACATAGCTGAGCAAATGGCAATTACAGGACTATTGAAAACAAGTCTGTAACAGTGCTGCAAAAAGGACTTGTACAGGATTGACACAAAAACAGCTTGCACCTCGGAGGTGCAAGCTGTTTTTTACTTTAAAATCGATGCTTTGGTATTGTTGTTCACACCTCTGGTACACAGCTGCAAAAACGCAAGGTACATTAGCATGAAATGCATATATTGCGCAGTTACATTTTCACCAGTGCTGTAGCATATAAATTTTTGACATATTTAGTACAGTGTCTGTAGCTGCACAGCACTGGTACAGCTGTGTACACATTCATGCAACAGTGCCTTCAATGTTACAGGGATGTGCGGGTTTCCCCTTGTAGGAATATTCATAGAATTCTCGATTTCTCCAATAGTATTATTATTTTACCATAGGAAGGCCTCATCATCTGATTAACTGACGTTTTTGCGACACCATGTCTATTTACCATTTTGTTTTATCTGAACAGCCCGCCCTCAACTTGCAAGTTTCAACAACACAATTGAGCAACACCGTAACCGTAATAGGTATCACAACCTTACACGTTCTCATAAGTTGAAGCTTATTTCTTCAACCCGTCGCCAATTGTCCTAAACAAATACTCTTCCGCTTTACAAACGGCAATATCTTATTTCTTACAATACAGATGCTTTGCATCATGTCTATGTATATCTTTGTCTGTCTCAGTAACTCTCTCCCATGATGCTGGCACATGCCTTAGCAACATGGTTGATGCTACGAGGCACAGGTGTACCTACAACAGGGGTTTAATTTATTCTCCTGTTCTCTTATTCGTTTTTTTCTGTGTATATGTATCAATTTGTCTCATTATCATATACCCATGCCCATATTGCTACATCCTAGTGACGTTCAACGTAGAATATCAGCCGTGATATTTCACGTTAAACGTCGAGATATGCACGATGAACGTCATCAGTTTTAGAGTTTTCCCGAACCACATTAGCAGTTTGTTGGTAAACAACGTGAACAACAAAATGGCTGCCGCTCCCCGCCTGCGAAGCGATGTCGCCGACGTTAAAACTTGAAGGGCTTCGAGGAACACGGGTATTTCTGGTTGCAAAATACGGAAATATCGCCCCATCACGTTGAGTCTTGAAATGTTTTCCCATGGTATTTTTTTGGTCAAGTTTTAGCAAACATTCTGCCGTTCGCACGGCACCGGCACTATGCACGGTCTCCACCGAATAGGTAGTGAGCGCGTGCCGTGACAGCGATGTCGCGCGCGCGACGACTGTTGACATGCCAACTCTAAAGGTAAACTAACAAAATGGCGTCCCCCTGTGCGCGAGCTCCGTGCCGTACGACGATCGAAATCAGGATAGATTTAAAGCTGAGCAGTTTTTGATCGGTTACAGTTGTAATAGCATATTGCATCTTAAAATGTTCCTTCTGTATGACGATTTTTGTATCCCGGTGTCTTTCTTCTTGGGCTCTATTGAGATATGGACGATGTCGCGCGTGAGGTTGACATCTTCGTCGTATACTTTATGGATGAAGCCTGTTCACATAAACATTCTGATATTTATGCGCAAGGCGTAATAAAGTAAAGCCTCAAAATTGAAGGTTTTTCGTTCTATTAGTAAAAATTCCCTAAAATTATGGGCATGGGTATATGATAAATCGGTTATTACCCAATATCGCCTGTTCCTTGTGTCGTATCAGCATTTATGTCATTTGTGCTGCGTCAGACACTCGACTTCGTCTCGTGTCTGACGCAGCACAAATGACACTCATGCTGATACGACACAGGAACAGGCGATATTGGGTAATAACCTCTAAGAATTACTACCTAGCTTTACTCATACTTGCACGTGTATTCTCGTGTCACATGAATACTACTTACTATATACCCCTTGTAATACACGGGGTAGAGGCATTCGATGCAGTAGACTGTGCAGAGATTGCACCCCTTGATGAGGCACAGGTATATACTCTCATCCCATTACACATATCGGGGAGGAACTAACGTCATAATGAGCCATTGATGTGATCATAACTTGGTACAACAGCTTGCATTTCGTCCTGTGATAGCTAATTGTGGTAAGTTTTGCGTGAAGTCCATGAAATATCCTACTGTGGGCGACGCCAAGATAAAGTACCCCGTCAAATTTAACAGGCGCCCTCAAAAGACGACCTTAATCATGTGATTTTACAGACCCAACTTTGCCGACACATGCCGTTGCTCAAGATGCAATGATAAAATAAATGTTTATTATAAAGACTGTGCATCAGGTATTAACGTAATGGCACTATGGACACGTGTTTCGATGACTATTTAAAGGCACCAATAAGATATTTTTCGTCTGTCCCAACATTCAGACAATATAGACAATCATCTTAAGTTCGCTAATTTATGAAAAGCAGGGTGCGGGAGTTTTGCTCAAAATATTATGTAGTTTCGTAGTTTTTTCGCCCTATTACCCTTCATTTCTGATGTGAAAGAGTTCGAAGCCTTATTCTTAGCAGAAATGGATCATTATCCAAGCATGAGGCCGAATTCCTCCAATGGATTGATTTAGACTAGCAGGATCTGCAGATTCCCGTGTTTTCTTGAGCAAATCTGCGCACTACAGTTTTATTATAATCGAATTTCTGTTCTATCAGCTCCAACAATACCCTGTGGCTGCTACGTCAAACTCGTTTTAAATTTCACGTCTTGTTCATAACTACATTTACGAAACAAGTCAATCTGATGGAGTACCTTTTCAACGTCTCATTCTAACATTTTCATTTATTTGAGCTTCATGTCGAGAAATCACTCATAGCAATGAATATGAATATAAAGTATGGCAGAAAGAAATTGCATCGCAACCAGAGATTTTAACAAGAAACGGTGTTTGAAAACCTAAAACTACTTTGAAAACCTTAAACCACTGCAAAGACAATTTATTGTTAATTCCCAAAAGATTCTATTTCGACGTACATCCAGAGATAACGCTACTTTGATCGGGATGAGCATTCTGTGTTGATATTTACCTGATAGTGCAAATTTCCAGGTCAATCTTTGTACCCAAGCGTGGTACATCCACGCCTCTGTGATGAATGGGCGGAGACGATAGGGTTGACAACTGAGCAGGTGAAGGGACCACGTGATTTCATGACACTCCCAACAAACACGACCTGTTTTATTGTCCATCAGGATAATTGGTAGACATAACCTATCGCAAAGGTAACGTAACAACCTTTTTACGGTACTTCATTGTAAGTATAGATAACTGTACAATTCATTCTCCTGATTCCCTCGGTTTCAAAAAGCCGTTTTAATAGGTTCCGAAGTCATTTCTTGCCAAGGTCACATTTTAGGGTAGATCTGTTGATAAACTTTCAGTTGTGACCTCATTTTTTACCATTTGACTGTGTTATGGTTGTCTTCTTTCAAGAAGAGATCACAAAAACCACAGATTATGATTCATAACGAGTCTCTAAATCCATCAATAAACGTATTATTGTGAAGTGGCGTACCGCACGTCAATTTTTCTACTTTACTTCATTACACTGGGCGTCTCTCTGTGGTTTGAAATACGACTGTTAATGGGTTCATGGACTACAGATACGATTCAGTGGCGTTGGGCACTGTTGTGTTTTCACTCTTTTCGTAAACAATGTAAGAAAGAAAGGAATGTCTTGAGTCCTTGACAGCAAAGATTTGACAAATGGACCCCACTATACTCGGTCAAACCCAAAACTTTCTCGCGGACCAATTTCTGATTCGGAGTGCTTTTAGTTGGAAGTGTCATTGGATGGAAAAAATCAACAGCTGAAGGAAAAACAGGCCGTTCGATTTTCCGCTTATTATTTCTTGCTTTACTTGCATTATTTTCTGAATACTTATTTCAAACTTTTGTCACGAACACAAACTTTTGCCAAATCTCATTCGAGAGGGAGAGCCGATCATGCTAAGCGTGACCGGAGGGTTTTGACAGGCATAGAAATATTTTCTTGTCTGAAGAGCATTTTCAAGCTATTACTCAGGCCTGTTAAAACCTTTCTAAATCGAGCCGTCTTGCCTCCTGAGATCTCCACAAATGTCTGGTATTATCTCCTTAACATATATTATCTCCAGCATAGACTCTTCAAATTCTAACGACATTGTTCGCAGGGGATAGCCAAAGAAACTATCTCCCTGAAATATTCCACGCCTATCCACATCACAAACTCTTTATCTGTCGAGTGAAGAGCACCTCGGGACAGAGAAGCAAGCTTGAACGAGACCTTTATCAATTATTAGTGTGAGGAAAAAAGTACTCAGTAATGCCTGGTTATCAGAACAAATCAAACTCACTAGGCAATAGTCTAGGATGTGAAGCGTATGTTGAGACGGCTACAATTCGAGATGTCAAGGTTATGCCAACTTCTGCCAATTTTTCCCAATCTTTTGTTTCTAAATTATGGTCGGAGCTGGTTTCGTATACACTTAAATAATGGAATAGAAACCCCAGCACGTAACTATTACAAGGCAGCCAACGCGGCTGTTCACGCAAAAAGCTACTGTCCGCGACTAATGTCTTGGCGGACGGGCGGGGAATTGTAAGCAAGCGGCGGGCAACAAAATAATGGTGACACGGACGCATAATAGGTAATACCATCGACTCTTGGGGTTTTAGTAACAAATACACCGGCAGACAGTGCTTGCAGCCTTAGAAACAAGCAGTGACAAAAGCCACATAAGACCCCTTTTACTTGCTTGCCTGTAAACAAATAGATAAATAGTTTTACGAGATGACGTCACACTGGCGACCTTGGCGAGGGTGACACTCCGTTTAAGAAGAGACACTGCCCTTGCTGTATGCAAGCAAAGCTTGCAGTTTGCCCTCTCAAATATGGTAGAGAGGAACATCCTGTGTTTATGGCACATCAGACACAAAGCCGCGTCACAAAGCCGCGTAAATACAGGGATCAAAACGCGCATATTGTTCATTACCCCTCACAACATGAAACATGAAAATAGTGTTTCTTTTAGAAAATAACGCCTTATATCCACTCAAATTTTATTTGCATTAATCATATGCTTTCAAGAATCATTGATGATTATCAACCAATGCTTTTGATATGCCAACAGTCACAGTCGTATAAACGATTTTTGTAAAAAACGGTCAGTACCAATCAAGTTAACGCAGTCACTTAAGTCTCACACACGTAACAATGGTAATTGTACGCCTAAACTGGCGCAACGTATTGAGTTTGCACAATACACACATGCCTACACGCTATGCAATACGCATACATAAAAGGGCGTCGTCTTACCTTTATGCAGGTAACCTTGACCTGTAAACTTCCTTTGAACAACCATTTTTGGCCGGTGCCGCGCAATGCGAAAGTCTTAACGGCTTGTCAAAAGCTAGTTTTAATCGAATCAAGAGACATAACAGCTTTAATAAATAAATACTTGTTTGTTGCAAACGATGTTACCGATTACTTTTGTAGCAAATTACATTTTCATTGACTTGGCATCCAACTGCAACAATCTTGGAGTCACACAAATGTCGTTCAATGTATCATTCATTTTTTTACCAAAAGACCTTCAGCACTTGATTTTTAGGCCAGACAAAAGAAAATATTTGTCAGATTTACAGGCATTTTTGTGTGACTCACACAAAATTATGTTATAAAGTTGAATGCTAAGAAACATATCTCGCAGTACAGAAACACTCTTGCAGATGAAGTGTTCGAGTCAAGTGCTAAACTGCTTCAAATGGGGACCAGTTAGTCGGAGTGTTGTTTTCTTGTTATAACCATGGTGGTTAGTGTAGCGCGACGAAAGAAACAATTAGGCTCTCTATGTCGGTCTTGCCCCTTACAAAATATGCATTATCCATCTTCTTCTGTTACTTCATAAGCAGGTCTATATGAATAGTATTTTCGTTTACTTTTATACCTAACCAATTTATCACAAATGAGTAATCCAAAGGCTCCTGAAAAATACAGGTTTGTTATGTTATGGAGGCGGTGGGGTTGCACGTACACCGCCTCTAGCCCACAGTCTAATAGATTGATATTGATACTTGCTGTATCACCAAGACAAGGAGGCATAGAACATATTCCAAATATGTCTTATTAAAAATAATTTATAGGAAAATATTTAAAATGGATATTTATAAAAATAGACAGTCATCAACAGTCTATGTATTACTGTAAGGAGAAAATGACAATATGACTAGTACGTGGACGTGTTTTTAAAGTCTTCTTTTTAAAGCAGAGCATTAGATCACCACATATCAATAAAATGCTAATTCACGATATACCAGTTTAGCAAAACTTGCAAGTTTACTGACTAGAAACAATACTGCATGGTAAATACCCAATTTTGACATTTATTTTCTTCTTCAGCACATCGCAATTAGTAAGTAAAGTCCATAAATCTGTTTGATTTGCTTCATTTTAAGGAAACCATAGTTAACATATTTTCTTCCGGTTAAAAATACTCAGTTATCAGAAAAAATAGATTTCAAGTAATCCAATTCTATGTCGTCGTATTTTTTTAACTAAAACTTACACATTTTCGAAAGATCAGTATCTAAGCGTTCAAAAAACACAATGTATATGGCATTTCAAGCCAGTTTTTTACTTCATCAAGGAAAGAATTTTGTACCCTCTACCCCAACCTTTGCGTACCCCATACGATACACGCAATTCAAAATTTACTCCAGAGAAGTAGTGTATTGTTAAATATATAAGGTTAACACTTATTTTCTTGTTTGATATGTAGGAATAAATAAGCTATACACGAAAAACTCAAAATTTTGCATCATAAAAAGAAATCGCAATTGATACATGGTATTTTTGGTAAAAAATTCAAAATTGTCAAAGAAATTCGTTTTAAAGTCGTCCTATTCTATGTGCACAAATTTATTTTGCTATAAAGTTGGTATCTGTCATAAAAAACAGTGTCGGAGCTTTCCAAAAATGTAAGGTTTATGTCGGAGCTTTCCAAAAATGTAAGGTTTATGTTTTTACTTGATAGTTTATTTAATCTAGGGGAGGATATAGTACCCAATACCCCTACCCATTTTTCGTCATTTTTCGCGGTACATGCAAATCAAAAACCAGCCAAGAGAGGTAGTGCATCCCAAAATATCCAATGTTAGCATCTTTTTTCTTGTTCAGTAGATCCTAAAGAACAAAAAAATACCCATATAGTAGGTTTTTGGGGTTGCACGGTGGGCCCCTCCAGCCCACGGACTAAATAGTCTTACTTTTCAAATCGGACTCCAATGTCACGTGAAAGAGTTCAGAAAGCCTCACTCTTGGCAGAAACGGCTCATTGTCCAAGCATGAGGCCGCATTCCTTCCGTTGATTGATTTAGACTGACAGGATCTGCAGATTCCCGCGTTTTCTTGAGCAAATCTACGCTCTACAGTTTTGACCAGATTTCTGTTCTATCAGCTCCAACAATATGCTCTGCTGCTAGATCAACCCTTTCAAAGTCTCATACCAACACTTTTATTTTGTTTGAGCTTTGATTCGAGAAGGTGTTCATAGCAATGAATGTGATTATAAAGTATGGCAGAAAAATTTGCACGGCAACCAGACATTTAACAAGGAACAATGTTTGGAAAAAACCTATTCTGTATCACAATTCTATAAGAATATAAAGTCGTGAAAGCAATTTAAAATTGTGTATTGCTTAAAGGTTGTATTTCTGCATTTTGATCGGGGTATTCGTTGACATTTGCCTGGTATATGGCCTATTTCCGGTCAATCTTGCCACCCAGCCCAGCTATATCAATGTCCTTGTGATAACGGAGCAGGCTGGAGGGGCCACGTGACTTCACGACGACCCGAGCAAGAGCTGTTGTATTCATTGTCCGTCAGGTTAATCGGAAGATATATCCCCTTGCAAAGGTAACGTAACAACAGTGTTCACGGTAGTAAGTAGATAACTACACTTCATTCTCCTGATGTTCTCGATTTCTCAACAGCAGTTATAGATAAGTACTGAAGTAATTTCTTTCCATATGCCAACTTTGGAATGGTCACACTTTAGTCCAAAGGTCTACTGATAACTCTCAATTGTGACCTAATGTTTTTACCATTGGACTGTGTTATGGTAATCTTCTTCCAAGCAGAGATCACAAAAACCGCATGTTATGATTCATAGCGAGTATTATAGTGAAGTGGCTCGTCAATTGTTCTTTGGACGTCTCTCTGTAGTTGGAAATACAGCTAATCATGACTTCATCTGCTTCATGACCTACATATACGATTCAGTGGCGTTAGATGCTGCTCTGTTTTCACTCTTTTCGTTAACAATGCAAGAAAGAAAGGTCTTGTGTCTTCGACAGCAGTAACTTGACAAATGGAACCAAACTCACTATAGACCATAGTCTAGGATGTGAGACGTATGTTGAGACGATGAAAATTTTAGCTGTCAAGATTATATACCCATTTCTGCCAATTTTCCCCGTCTTTTGTTTTAAATTATGGTTGAAGCTGGATCCGTACACTTGAATAATGAAATAGAAATCTCGGTGCATAAGTATTACGAGGCAACAAATACGGCCGTTCACGCAAAACTTCTGTTCGTGAACAATGTCTCGGCGGACGGGTGGGGAATGTTTCTCGTGTAAGGGCGCAATAAAGGTAAGGGAAAGTTCAGCATTCGTTATTACGGCCGGGGATGGGCCGGCAGAATCCAGGGGGTCACCTTAAATTTGAAAACTGCAAGGGGGGGGGGGTCATGTACTTTTCAAACAGCTCAGAGGGGGGGTCACTTAATTTTCATAAGTATCCGTCCCGTCAAAAAGCAGTTTCAGTGTTCAGAAATATTCTGGGAGATAAAAATGATTCGGAGCATGATTTCATTCTCTGAAGTCATTTAACTAAAATCTGAACAAAAGTATAATTATCTGCCACATGAACATCCTGACTTGGCAATTCTGAGGCTTGTCTTATTGTAAATCGAGCTCACTGAGGGCAATGAACAATTCCTATTACTTACATATTACAGATACAGCAAGTTTTGTCAGGGAAATTATTTAACAGTTACCTGTAGACTACTAGTACCATGAAAAGTGAAAATTATACTTTTAGGTGAAATTCCAATATCACACTTGTTGTCCATATCTGAACTTTCAAATACCCTATTTGAATCAAGTACATTTCTATCAATTATCAAATACCTATAAAAGCACAAATTAATTTAGTTTAGCATTGTAACAAAATTATTCATAGTTTTCTCATAGACTCAAATGTATAGTGGATTCACATTTCGGTGAAATTCCAAAATCCAATTTCTTGCACACATATCAACCTTAAACCATCCCAGTCTAACTAAGTACTTTAAAATAAATTATCAAACGTCTATAAATACACAGATTTAGATAGTTTTGTATTGGAAAAAAATATTTATAGCTTCCTCATAGACTGCCACGTGTAGTGAATCAACATTTCGGTGAAATTCTAAAATCCAATTTCTTGCACACATATCCATTTGTAACCACCGTAGCCTAATCAAGCACATTGATATTAATAATTGAGAATACATAAATACACAGATTTACCTATTTTTGTTTTGGAAAAAATATTCATAGTTTCCTCATAGACTCCCATATACAGTGAATCTACATTTCGGTGATATTCCAAAATCCAATTTCTGGCGAACAAATCCATTTGTTACCACCCTATTCTAATCAAGTACATTAATATTAATAATCTAGACTACATAAATACATAGGTTTACCTATTTTTGTATTGAAAAAAAATTATTCATAGTTTCCTCATAGACTCCAATGTATAGTGGATGAACTTTTCAGGGAAATTTCAAAATCAGATTTCTTGTGCATATAATATGCACCTTTAATCATCACATTCTAATCAAGTACAATTATGTTAATTATTGAACGTCTGTATATGCACAAGTAGCAAGTTTTTCATTGGAAAAAAATTATTCGCAATTTTATCATAGACTCCCATATATAGTGGATGAACATTGTTAGTGAAATTCTAAAGTCAAATTTTTTGTCCACATACCAGTTGTAACAACCCTATTCCAATTAAGTACATTTATGTCAATTATCAAATATCTATAAATGCATAGATATAGTTTTGTATCGAAAAGTTTTCTCATAGACTACCATGTATAGTGAATATTGTCAATAGCTGTTTATCAATTAAATCCAAATATCAAAATTTTGTACACACATGCTTGCGCAAAAATATTGCGATCCACCTGTAATTTCTGTCAAAATTATAGCAAGTCAGAAGGGGAAATTTGAACATTAACACCTTGTGAGTTTGTAAGGAGGGTCATTTGAAAAAATCTGACAATCTTTTTTTTGGACTGTATCGTGCCCCCCTCCCCGAGGTGTTTGTGTGTGCAGCTTTACTCAAGCAATGTGAGGGGGGGTGTCATGAAATTTTTGTCATCTTAAAAGGGGGGTCATCAATTTTTTGGTGCAATGGGTAGGGGGGGGGTTCACTTATTTTGATCGATGCGCAGGAAGAATTTGCCGGCCCATCCCCCGGCCATAATAACTGAACGCTCCCTAATATCATAGACCCTTGGGTTTTTAGTAACAAATGCACTGGCATGACAGACACTGTTAACAGTCTTAGAAACAAGCAGTGACAGAAGGCACGTCTATCAGACCCCTTTTACTTGCTTGCCTGTAACATAAGTAGGTAAATGGTTTCAACAGATGACGTCACACTCGACCTTGGAGAGGGTGACACTCAGTTTAAGAAGAGGCAGTGCCCTTGCTATGTGCAACGAAGCTTGCAGTTCATTCTCTCACACATGGCCGGGAGAAATATCAGACACAATGGCTCGTAAGTACAGGGATCGAAACGCACATTTTTCATTACCTTTAACAACATGAAACATGAAAATAGTGGGTTTTTTTAGAAAATAACGCTTTACGAACACGCAAATTGTTGGTTGATAATCATCAATAAAAATGATGATTATCAACCAATGTTTTTGATGTGTCAAACAGCCACAGTCGTATTTTATGATTTTTTTTGTAATGAACGGTCAGTACCCTTTGTGCTATATCACACTCACTCAAGTCTCACACACATATAACAATGACAATTGTGGGCTATTCCGCTGCAACCTATTGAGTTCGAATCGCACAATACACAACACTCATACAAATAAGGGCGCGATCGTCTTACCTTTATGCAGGTAACATTGGCCAGTAAGCTGCCATTGTAAACAACTATTTTTCGCCGGTGTCGCGCGATGCGAAAGTTTCCAAGGCTTGTACATAAAGATAATCAGAGTCACTTTTTAATTGAATCAAAGGGAGTAATAGTTTTAATAAAATAAATACTTTTTTGAGCTCAAAGATGTTACAAATCATTGCAAATTTTACTTTCATTTGACTCGGCATCCAACTGCAACCATCTTGCAGTCACACAATGTCTTTAAATGTACCATTTATTTGTTTACCAAAAGAGCACTTGATGATTAGTTCAGACAGAAGAAAATATATGTCAGATTTTCTGGAAAGCGATTTTGTACGAATCACACCCTATAATTCAACGAAGATGACTGGTGAGAAATAGATCTCACAGGACAGAAAGAAACAAACAAATACTGAATTTATTTACTTTGTAATGAACATATGCACGGTTGTCGATGAAGAGTTTGATTAAAGTGATAACTCGCTTCAGATAGGGACCAATCAGTTGGGGTATCGCTTTTTGTGGCAACCATCATGATGGTGGTTAGTGTATAGTGCTATGTAAGTCAATTTACTACAGTGACGAAAGAAACGGTTAGACTGTCTATGTCACTCTTGCCCCCTACAAAATAAGCATTATCCGTCGTCTTCTGTTACTTCACATGCAGCTCTATATGAATTGTATTTTCAATTACTTTACCTAACTAATTTATCACGAGTGAGTAAATCTAAATGCACTTGAAATCGATAAGAATTGGATGACGTTTTCTACTTCATTTTATTTCAAAAAAAAACTACGTACCATGAAATATCTTTAAAAACTTTCGGAAGCATAATGTCGTCATTCAAATTCGCCAGCAGAGAGCACGGAATGAAGATGACTAGGTCGATTTATTTGTGTATTTTACCAACACATATAGGTGAGATGCGCCATGGGACAGAATATATATGACATTTGTACTGTCTTGTTGTTTCTTTTTGTAAAATTCGAAAATTTAACCCCCTTAAAGTTATTAAATATAAGGATAATGGGCCATTTTGAACTTGAAATGTCAATAAGAGTATGGCGACTGATGAAGGGATTCCACTTTGTTTCCGAAACACCGTTAGGACGATTCAAAGACATAAAATCGGGTTTTTTTGGGACCAAAGTCACATGACCAAAGTCAAAGCACTATCGATTCACCGGTTTCTCGCCGTGTATTCCACTCATTCACTATGTCGTAACACTAACAACGGTGGAGCCGGTGTGTGATGTTGCCTTCATTTCCTTTACTTCACATAATATGTCTTTTGTAGTGTCGAAGCTGAAAGTGACCACTGAATTTTTTCTTGATTTTGAAAGAGGAAAATTTAAAATTTCCTTTAGGAAAGTATGAGCAAAATTTTAAATCTTTCAGTTTTGAGGCGTGTGGTACCTTAAACAAGGTGATTGAAGAGTTCTTTGTTAAATGACGTCAGACATCACGTTTGACCGATGATGCACAATCCCCTTACTTTGGATATCCCAACAGATCCAGTTCTGTATAGTATAAACGAAGATTTTCAGAAAGAAAAAGAAGATGAAATGTTCCGGCAAGTGTTTGCGAAAGTGGTTGATGAATAATCTGCTGCTGTTATTGACCTTGGTTGGCGTGGTTGTTGGGTTCATCATCGTGGCAATATTGCAGGTAGGGGATTCACTTTTATTTCTGCGTCAAATAGTTCGTATACCTGCATAGCTTCGCGGTCATTCACTTGTATCGTGTCAATGCGTAACTTTCAGCAAATGAAAGTTACTGCTTGTGTCGTTTCCTGGTGTGTCCTGGCAAGCAACAGTCGTTCGCCTGATTGCTTTACGCAAGCGGTGAAAACCATACTATTTTTGTACCTTCAGTGTCTCGCTTTTCCATGACGTCAGAAAGATTCGCAGCTGTAAACTTTGCCTATGACATTGAATGAATTTCTTCCAAAAAATTCCTTGGATCGACGTCAGAGATTAGAACTGAACAACCGACATCAAGCTTATGTTGTTAGGGTGCTGAGGAAAAGTGGTCATCGGGGAGGTTCAACAGGATACTCAAAGCAACGTCGAATGTTAGATATTCCCTTTTCAGGTATTGGATAGTAGTTTTATTTAGACTCTGTGCGCCTAGGTATGCCATGTCAAAGTAATGTGGTCATCACAGAATCACACGCAACGTGTCAGGCATGTTAATTATTGAATATAATATACCGTAGTATACATAATTGCACAAGATGTTGCAACTGAACCCGCTTTTTCGTATTTCTTCCCCATTTTTGTAGCCGTTGGACATCTCGGATGATGCCAAGATGTGGATTGGACTCCCGGGTCAATTATTCATGCGAGGACTACGCTGTATGATTTTACCGGTGTTGACGGCTAGTATCATCACGGGTATGTTGCAGCATCGCCGTAACAGGGCTACAAATTATATGTGAATATGTACTTCAGTGTAATTTTGCAAATGCAAGCGAGCACTAATAGTTCGAACGCCAAGGATAAGAAATCGTAGGTTTCCGTCAGAAAATCATGTCAGAGAACACCAAGTGTTGCAAAATGGAAAATGGGCCATCAGTGACCTCTTCCACTATATACTCAAAGGTCATCATTTCTTTCACTGTACTCAGGGGTCACGTCATGAGAGAACCTTTGTAATAGTCTGGTTCCCTGACCCATTTCCCCGGTAGAGGGCGTGGGGAAATATAGGGTCAGGTACCGGCTAATGTAAACATGGACGCTATTGGGTTAAAATAAAACAAGCTGTGATTGGATGAAAGTAACACTTGTAACTTTTTCCATAGACCTCCGTTTTTAAGGTCTATGCTTTTTCTCATCTTTCTTGGGTTTCGCACTTTCAGGCTCACTTGACACCAACTTCTTGTTTGTACCACAAAGCCGTGGAGGTAGAAAGAAAGACTTTCTACCTCCATGATTTAGCCACTGTGATTTAGCACACCTCTTAATACTTTTAGAACGTCGGCATGCCTTGCATTTTTCACGAAATTCGGACACCATTCTATCCATCGAAATCAATCGTC
>LD345518.1:0-12140 GCA_001465055.1 Ptychodera flava
ATGTATGTATGTATGTATGTATGTATGTATGTATGTATGTATGTATGTATGCAACCTTGCATACCTGTTGTATGTCTGTATGCATGGATGGATAGTGGATGGATGGATGGATGGATGGATAGATTAATTGTTGGTTGGTTGGTTTGTTGAACAGATTGATGGGTGGGTGGATGGATGGATGGATGGATGGATGGATGGATGGGTGGATGGATGGACGGATAGATTAATTGTTGGTTGGTTGGTTTGTTGAACAGATGGATGGATGGATGGATGGATGGATGGATGGATGGATGGATGGATAGATCTGTGGACGGATGGAAGGATGCGCACATGCAACTATGTACTGTTATGTATGGTTCGAGCTCTCATATCTCATATTGTTAATATCATGTCGTTTTTATCTGCTATTAGATGCATGCATTGCACAATTCCAAAGGGATGTCAAAATTCAAAATATTTCCAAGTTATGACCATTTAATGTTTACAAAATTCCATCCAGGCGGCTTGAAAGCTGTCTATGACACTGTTCTTTATTATCGCATGCTCGAACGACTAGTTAACATACGTTGATGAAAACTGCATATTGTTCACTGTCCACAATTTTCTCAGTGTCGGACAGTTTTCAGTAAATACCGAGTGAAGAGAGCTCAATGTAATCGAGGCGAACCACAATAGTAAAATCCGTTTAGTATTCAGTTACCAGATAAAACGTGCTATAAACTAAGAGGGAAATGTTTTCGATCGGGTGATGTCATCACCTAGTCACGCGAGAACATAGTGATGAGTTATAAATAGTATGAATGCTTGGATCATAATGTCTATAATTCCCTTGGGAGGTGAATGCTCGAATATAATTTGAAGATTTGGAAGTAAGCCTGAAATTATATTGATACGAAAGTTGCACAATTTACAATTTATCTCAATATTGCTATAAAAGATTCAACGGCCTATAAAAGACTCAACGCCGACAGAAGAATGGTTTGCCATTTAGTCGACTATTAGATGATGAGAACAAAGACGCCTTGTTGCACACTTTAATTTGTTTCCGCGAAATTCCCCAACTTTCTTTGCTCTGTGGTGTGATGTGCTATTAGCGGATAGTTAATTGATGAGAACAAATTTTAAGACGCCATTCAGACATTCAACCGGACTTTTTTGTTCGGGTGAAATTCACCAACCTCCGTTTCTCTAGTAAGGTCATGGTTTGAAATTAATTTTTTGAATGGTAAAAGCAAATTACTCGTATTTTATAAAAGCTCATCTACTTTTCTTTTTTTCTGTTTTTGCAATTTCCTAGTTTTATGGGTAGTTGGTAATATTGCAGCTTTGTGTCATACCTCAGCTAACACTTTTGATAAATTTGAACAATTAAGAGATTCTGTTCTCCCAAAGTAGTTTCAATCGTGTAAATAATATATGTCTGATTACTAAGAAACTCCATACAATAAAGCCAACAGTGTGAACTAGTAGACTTAAAAATTTGCACAAAGTTTCCTCAATGAAATTTTCGACGATTCTCTTCCCGATTCGAGAATCAAAATCAGGGGGAGCGGTGCAAACTGTGGTACAAGAGAGAGACAAATTACTAAGATTTCCCGATACTTGAACTTTGAAATGGGCGCCATCCCTGTGTTAACTCTATGGACGAAAGAAAAGTTTCGATTTTAGAAAAACTGATACTGTTAAAACTGTTCTTACGCCAATATTCTCATCTACCACAAGTGGTAGATGAGAATAGAACTAATAAAACTTGAAAAGCCAGAATATCTGTCCCCGAGGCGCGTTCAACCTTAATATCGAACCACGTGACAAAGTCCCGATGGAAATATAGTCAGGGGCAATTCAGAGATGAAGCGCGTTGTAACCATGGTATCATAAGAGAATGCTGTCATTAGATTCTAGTAAAGTTGAACAATCACCTGTCATAGTTACTATGACGACTGGATGTGCTGTTCATCATATTGCTCCAACTCTAAGTGAAAACTATCACACACCATTTTCACCGTGTCTGTTTGGCTGAAGAATACGAGCAAGTAGGTGATCGTTTTTACTTTGCATTCTTACATTTGTCATCTTATACTTAACTTTAACAAGGCGAAATTGTAACCTTGACAAGCTAAAACTCACGGATTACGTGAAAAGATTAATGGTAGTTTTGGGAGTTAAACATATTTATGATTATTTCTTTTCGAAAATGTTGCTAAAGTTGCTTTTATCCACAGGGATTTGTGATTTTCCTTTTAGCCTATCTTCAAGATCATAGTGGTAATTCGACTCAGTCGATTTAAATTCGAACAAAAATATTTTGCAATATTGAAGATTAGCTAGAGTTTTGTGTATTTAAAGTCCGCAGACAAAATTGCTCCTCGGACGGTTTTGGTACAGCTTCATAGGCGGCAAGCGGATATTTTTTAGTTCTGTTTACGAACAAGCAAATTGCCCACTAGTACATAGTAACTGATGACGTCAGAGTGGCCCATTGATGGTGTATGAGGTGCAATTTCATTACAAGTGTATATTGATGTGTGCCGCCGTATCTGAATAAGAAACCCTGTTATCTGTCAGGGCAATGCATAGTACGCCATTAATGTTTTCGTTCCTAAGAATCGCAAATTTAAGATTCGTGTGCTTATGTTTGGTAAAGGTATACTTAGAATTAAATGTATTGGCAGGAAAGTGAAGGTTGGCAACAGAATTGTGACTTTACTTGACGTATTGGAAATTTACCATTGTTGGTAACGAAACTATTTGAACATGATCGTACGAGTATTATCTGGTAATATCGGTTGCAGAAAAAGTGTAGTTCATATTTTAGAAATGTCAAAATACAGAGTCATATAAGTTATCTCTCGACAAATGGTAACAATATTAATAATTACAATATATTGATTACTCTATTGTTTAGCCACTTTGTAATCAAGGTGAGCTAGCTATAATTTCCCTCCATAGCTCGGCAAATAAAACATACGCTCATCATTATCACTTATCTTAATTGACAAGTAGTTTAATTAATGAACAATCCACGTTAGTTTTCAGAAAGTTCGGGAATCCGTTCCAATAGACAATGCCACGATCCCGATGTTTACAGTGATGGCTAATTTATTGAATTTCTCCGCAGGCAGTATGTTTTATTTGGTAATGTGTCTCACTGTGTACAACGTACAGGCTAGTTTGGATGAAGGTAAGCATTAGATTATTCAATCACAGACATTTTGTGGCTGTGTCGGCTTCTTTTCATTGTACTCAAAATGATGGTAACGGCACATTAAGTCATATACCTCTGAAATATAACAAATTTAAATGTTATTGCATTCCTCAGCCAATGGAGCCACTCGATCAATCAGAAATAATCCAACAAAAGACAAACAATACAAAAAATGAATAAACATGAGTGAAAATTACATGTATTAGGTTAGCGATATGTACAATTTACTATACCTATTCGTTGTGGAAGAATTAAAGATATGCATTTGCTTAAACACATGCTGGTAAATGTATATTAAAGGTACAATGCGATTCGGAGAGAGATATTTGGACTCTCAATTTTTCCGATACATTTTTGGTCTTGCGGGCACTCATTTCAGAGTTATCATAGTAAAACATATTTTAAGTGTCTTGGCTTTTTGAATTTATCATATACCCATGCCCATATTGCTACATCCTAGTGACGTTCAACGTAAAATATCAGCCGTGATATTTCACGGTAAACGTCGAGATATGCACGATGAACGTCATCAGTTTTAGAGTTTTCCCGAACTACATTAGCAGTTTGTTGGTAAACAATGTAAACAACAAAATGGCTGCCGCTCCCCGCCTGCGAAGCGATGTCGCCGACGTAAAAACTTGAAGGGCTTCGAGGAACACGGGTATTTCTGGTTGCAAAATACAGAAATATCACGTTGAGTCTTGAAATGTTTTCCAATGGTATTATTTTGGTCAAGTTCTAGCAAACATTCTGCCGTTCGCACGGCGCCGGCACTGTGCACGGTCTCCAGCGAACAGCAGGTAGTGAGCGCGTGGCGTGACAGCGATGTCGCGCGCGCGACGACTGTTGACATGGCAACTCTAAAGGTAAACTGACACAATGGCGTCCCCTCTCCGCGCGAGCTCCGTGCCGTACGACGATCGAAATCAGGATAGATTGAAAGCTGAGCAGTTTTTGATCGGTTACAGTTGTAATAGCATATTGCACCTTAAAATGTTCCTTCTGTATGACGATTTTTGTATCCCGGTGTCTTTCTTCTTCGGTTTCATTGAGATATGAACGACTTGCAGTGATGTCGCGCGTGATATTGACATCTTCGTCGTATACTTTATGAATGAAGCCTGTTTACATAAACATTCTGATATTTATGCGCAAGGCGTAATAAAGTGAAGCCTCAAAATTAAAGGTTTTTCGTTCTATTAGTAAAAATTCCCTAAAATTATGGGCATGGGTAAATGATAAATCGGTTATTACCCAATATCGCCTGTTCCAGGTGTCGTATCAGCATTCGTGTCGTTTGTGCTGCGTCAGACACTCGACTTTGTCTCGTGTCTGACGCAGCACAAATGACACTCATGCTGATACGACACAGGAACAGGCGATATTGGGTAATAACCTCTAATTATTTACCCCGTAGAGTTAACGCTGAAATGGCGACCATGTTGAGTTATTTGTTTTTTCTGGTACCAAGTTCTTATAATTTGCTAAGCGAATGGTTTAAAGTTTAGTCCAGGAAAGTTTGAGCCACAGTTTTAGTCTTCCATTTTCGGGGCACATACTACCTTACTTTTCTGACTGTCGTCATGAACATTACCCGAATTTCATGATTACGTGTCTGAGCTGTGTTGCTTATTTTTCAACTCACTATTCTATCCTTTTCATAACGTAAACGTTCGTGATTTATTAAGTTTCTGGAATACAGTGTTGAAGCGGAAGCAATTACATATGCAATATTTTATGTCATTTTATTGCGCCCATTCTTTTTATTTTATCAAAAATGTAAAGCTAACATGTGCCTCGAGAGTGAAAGACTTTAACTTTTTCTTAAACTTTCCACAATAAAAGTTTCAACCATTCTTACATCAAATCAAAAATAAAAATAAGAGAAAATCACCAATAACATTGAACGATATTTTAATTCTAATTGGCGGCCTTCCGAGCGTTAAATCTATAGTGAAAAATATAATGTTCGATTTTCGAAAAACTGAGATGGTGAAAATTTGCCTGAATCCAACAGCTTTAAAATAAGCCCAAACAATTGGTAGATCGGAAAAGAATTGTACAACTTTGAGAATGCAAATATCAAACCATGGGGCACTGTGGAACAGTTCCCTTAAAAACAGCGATGATAATTAGGAGTTGATTCAGTATATAACACATACCCTTTCAGAAATCCTGGACACGTTGCGATTGCTATCAATTGATAATCATGTACTCTAAAGGTATTTCATTGGTTTATTTGTCCAATATATGTTTAAAATCTTAATCCTGAAGTAAACATATTGCAGTTATTACAGGTTTTGTAAGACAGTGGTTCTGTGTTTCTTTATATCTTTGAGTATGAACCTCCCCAGATGTCAAATGTCTTCCAACGACTGCGCTCCGCAAATTTACTGAGAAATATTTCCTTTTCGATCAAATGTCACAGCAACATTGGATGCTTACACGAGAAGTCCTAAATGTCCAAAAAACTCAAGCTGTTGCAAATTAAAGGACCAGAAGTTGTAGCTCTTGACGGTGTTTCCCAATTCAACGACAGTTTCCTGTTCTAGTCACCAAAACATGTTGAAATGCACAATATGCAGCTTGTCAACTCAGCTTGTCCATGTGTAATATGCATCATAATTGTTGACAGGTGAATTCTGAACGTAGTGGAATTCATATTTTTACAATAACAGTGAGTTTAAGACGTAAAGACCATGCGTAGATTAACCAAATATCGGATGTTACATAATGCTTTACGGAGTAGAACATTGTTTAGCCACTTACGCAAAAAAAACCTATTGTGGAAACGCATAAAAATGTACATCTACAGGGCCGTTAAATGGACAGTGGCTGTCACATCGCCTGCTTACAGTTTAACTCAATGTCGTCTACGGCAATTCACGTTCTCGGTTACTCTGGCAGTTTTCTCGCAAGCAATGTTGAATATTGAAGTCGTACTTTTTGGGTATCTGACAACTGTTAGCCTTGTTATTATTTACCAATCTGTCCATACCAGCGTCTATTCAGAATTGTAAAAGATTTCAAAACTTGCTAATGAAAAATGTGTCCTTTTCCGGTAATCACTGAAAACTGGGCGAGCAATGTCAAGTAAAACTATCAAACTGCATGATTTAATGTTTCACGCGGGAATTTGAGTCTCTGTCGACCAAGTACAGGCTTTCTGAAATGATTGATAACTATACAAAAGCCTGATTTCCACAAAGTACGTAGTACACCATATCACAAGGTAGTGAATGTTACAGATCAAGGCTTACAAAGGGGAAAGAGTGGCAAAAGTTCCGTGAAGTACACATCATATCGTAATGATACCTAAGAGGTCCTGACGATACAAAGTGCACCCTGAGCGGCACTTAGGGCTACACATACCGATCACTATGGCCAGTTCATACGTCTCAGACCTTATTCACATGACTACTAGAAAATAACTTGTGATAGCAAATCATGACGTGTAAGTTAGGTTTCTTCGTTTCCTGATTCAGACAAATATTTCTCTTCTTTGACACAGCGACGGCATTGTGTTCTATCGAGGACCACACACGTCGGTATGGTAACAGTGTTGCTGTCATGTCGAGTGTACTGACGTACGAATATTGCTGTACAGCCTGCGTGAACTCGTCCGATTGTGCCTCATTTACTTACGAGAAATCGAAAAAAAAGTGTTACTTGGTGTCTGATGTGTCGTCGACATCTATGAACAACAATTCTATATCAGGAACCGTGCAACGTGAGATTACCACAACCTACCAAAATATGACAGAATCGTACAGCTTGGAAATGACGACTGATACTTGTAAGGCCATTTTCATCTATCATGATATATTTTCTAGATAACCTAAAAATGCCGAAGGATTTACTTACTTTGTACTGCAAATTATTGCTGACACGAATCTCACACATATCGTCTAATCAAATCAGTGTGTTTTCTTCAATAAAAACAGCGATTCATACCATTCATTATATACTATCCAGGTTAATCTTTTTTTTATTGTTTTGCTACTGTCCAAGAGAAATTTTATGCTATTTTCCGTCTGTTGGAAGATAATGCCAGTCGAAATTCATACTGTGAACACTCTAATCTTATGTTTGTTTATTTGTGTAGACTTACTCATACACAAACAGTAATGAATGTACCGTTTCAAATTAATATTAACTTTTCAATATAAAAGAAATACGAATTAGCCTTTTGTCTCTCTTCCTAATGCTTTGTAAAATTTGCATATTTTCATGGAATGTTTTGAAAATTGTTTTACCTTGTATGATTCGGATTATTGGATTTGTTTCAACGTCATATTTATAATATATCTTCAGACGAAACACGACCGCCTGTTGTGATTTGTCCATCTAACATCGTAGAAACAACACCCATCGATACACCAACGATCGAGGTAGCATGGAGCATTCCGAGTGCATATGACGAATCTGGCCCTGTCCGGGTTCATGGAAGCCATGAACCTGGAAGTAACTTTACCATCGGTGTGACAACAGTGTCTTACGAAGCCGAATATACCTCTGGCAATCGGGCTTACTGTTCTTTTTCTGTGACAGTAAAAGGTGAGTAACCCGAGGACTTAATGCAGTATTTGTAGGTGTTGTGTGACCGTGTGGTATCCCCGGATAAAACAAGTTTGTGTTTCAAGTCGATCAAACTGACAAATGTACCAGTGTGTTCATTATATTTACAAATTTAGTCGAACATCATTCCTGTTACCTCTAAAACATATATTATGATTTCCGATACAATCATTGGTCTTTCTCTACAATGTAACACTGTGCTTGTTTATCTACAAAGAGTGTTTCTGTATTTGATTATAGGATTTTTTCATTAACTTCGTATACTACCTTCTTACTTACTTGATATGAAGTTTCACAATAGTTTACTTTGTGACACTTTTCCGTCTCGACTTTACACAATCTGCAAACAATCCAGTTTCTGCAATGCCATTGTTTGATGATTGGAATGAAGACAGGCGGGAGAACATATCAACGTACCAGGTAAGCACTGCAAAGGTCAAGACTTTGCTAAATTTAACTACTTCATTTCCGTCCTGGAAAATTTACCAGAATAACAGTAAAATTCAAAAAAGACAACCTTACACTGACATTTTGTTGTCATTTTTGTATTGAAGATTATTGCACAGTTTGGTGAATTAAGTGATGTCATCTCCAGACTTGCCAAAGTAAACATATCAGAAGACGAGACTGAGGATCTAGCCAAGGGTAAGTGACAAGATTCAATTGACTGTCCACAGTATTAGGCCTACACCATTCTGGTATAGGATTTCTCATGAAGGATTATGGGAAGAGAATTTAAAGTTTGCTGCGATGTATGGGTGCCACCATGCATAGAAACTTTAGGTAGACAGTGCCTGGTGGACAGATAGTAAGACTCTAAAATCTGTACAATTCTTTTCTGGTGTACCACTTGTACGGGCATATTTAAAAGCATTTGGAGTAAGAAAAAAATTCACCGTCTTAGTTTTTTCCCGCGAACATTTTATTTTTCCTCATAGAGTTGACGCAAGGATAGTGGCCAGTTTGAATGACAAATATTGGGAAATGTTTAGTAATTTGTTCATGTAGTGCCAATCTTTGCGTTTTTAACCTATGATTTTTATTTTTAATTTAGTTAGAGATTGGTTGCAAGTTTCATTTATCTTAGTTTGAGCAAAAGTTTTAAGTCTTTCAATTTCGAGGTGCATACTACCTTAACACCGTGAAAGTTATAAAAAACGAAAAGCAAGGAAAGAGTCTTAAGATTGCCTCAATACTTTTGGCGTGACATTTTAGAGGAAGCGATTTTTCTTTTATCTATAGTCACTTCTGCAATTTCTGATCGCAGTATTTGTAATATTTTTATCAATTTTGGTCTGGGTTAATTTGTGAAAACTCAATCACATTCAATGATTGTGTGTAATTCTTTGCGTACTCTTGGAAGTTTTATTGTTGGGAGTGTTTGTTTTGCTATCACCACGGGGTTGTTTTGAATTTCAAAATTGTTATAGTGACTGTCTATGTGCTACACGTATTACCTTTACAAAATGCATCATTGATAATTCAATATTCACTTTTTTTAATAGAGCATACAGCTCTAAACAGAAAAAAATATTAACAAGAATAAACTGTGATTTTTTACACTCAGGCATTTCAACCTATTGTTTGTATCTCCTAACAGTGTTGTTGTCTATACCACTTCTATACATACCGGTTTGTTGAGACAAAATCGCGAATTTATGAGCTGGTTAAACTAAAGTCTCTTTTGAACCAGAACAGAATGTGATCTGTCGAAGCACGTGAGACTTACTTAAGTAATCTAGGCAGACAACATTCAATATTTCAGACAAAATGTTCAAAACAGCGGTGTTTCAAGAAATATTCAAGCGTTGCTATATCAGTGTTCATTAGCATTAGTATTTATCAAAATATCTGTCATAATATTGAAGTTGTTACGAATGTAATGACTTTTTTCCAGTTTTTTTCGTGTTCTGGATTAGATTAGGGGTACTTTTACGATTACCATCATTGTCCTCACAAATTGTCGTTTGTATGCATCACAGACATATTATGGTCAATGGACACAGGAATACAAGTGTTCTGGAACACAACAGCTGAGAATGAAAACACTGATCAAGATCGGCATTTCCTCTTCAAATCTGTACTTAATGCCACGGACAACCTGGCCAAGTTTGTTCTACGCAGCATCATGCCTGGCAGTGGTCCCGTGCTTTTGGAAACCCCGTCCATTCGTTTACACTTGGAGAACGACTCTTTGGAGAAACTCACAAATGGAACGGTAATGATGGGTGACGGCAACGGATTCAGGATACCGCCGGCAGAGAAACTGTTCTTTAACTTGTCATCACTATTTACTGTAGGCCGAGTTGTACGTATAACGCTTAGTTATCATTTCTTCATGTAAAACTCACACAAACGTCGTGTCTGGGATCATATTTTTGGGAACATTCTTACGTTCTTTTGATCATACAAAAAACCTGTTTACTCCCAGTCTTAATCTTCCTTTGAAACGCGCTTAGGGATACTAATGCAAGATTACAATTAACGATTTGAAAAGATAATTGAAAGCTACTGAATGAATCGCTTCAAATTACGAAATTTGTGTCTGTCTGTTATTTATATAATTGTGAAATTAAAGCATAATGGAACCCTTTCACCCCGTTTCCTTCTCCTGAGGTCGAACTTTACAATAGAAAACAATTGGATTGGTCCAAACCATGGTGGTGGAAGAGGTAAATGAAAACTGCTTCATATATGTCATGCGGAAGATGACAAACACATTCGTGATTTTGAAGTCAGATGCCTGACAATATATTTTCATTCACAACAGATCAGTCGACTAGATAGAAGGTCATTTCAACATGGCAATAAACTGTTACAGTATGAAAACGATGTGCTGAGTTTGTTCTTCACCGACAGGGAAGGCAATGATATTAAAGGTAAAATTTATATATTCAACGGCTGTTAAGGTAGTGAGTGCTTTTACTTAAAGTTTCCCCTTTTGAATCAAGATTAAAGTTCAGGGGTCACGTGGGCGAAATTGGGTACTGAGAGCAAAGTTACCAATATTTTCTGCAAATAGCTATAAATTTTCAAAAAGCTAAAATTGTCACATGTTTCAGCTATTTTCATTTTGATGGGCCAGTAATGCTAACTTTTGATGATTAGTTCAGTATTTTTGTTTTTAATATCAATCATAATTATTCTTTTTCTATCCACCAAGGCGTTTTGATATAGACAGTATTCAGCTTGTCAACTCACCCTGTACACGTGTAAACTGCATTGTAATTGTTGACAAACGACTTCTGGTCTGGACTAGAATTCAAATGTAAACAATAACAGTGTATTTTACACATACAGAGACTATGTTGACAAGCTAAATAGTGTGTGTTTCCACATTCTTTTAGAAATATAAAAACTTGTAATTGATGTTCAAAATAAAAATACTAATGAAAAAATATATAAACAGTTATCATTACCGCCCTTTAATAACATTTTCATGGTCGTGTTCTCTTTATTAAGTGAATAACACGACTGAAGATATCCACGTCATAATCGCCAGCGATCATCCAGCACCTGGGAAACACGTGTTGATCGAAGGTTTATACCTTGAAGACGACGATGTAACATATTTCGGTTTAGAAATTAACGTGAGTATATACCAAAGTATACCCCGTCGGAAATTACAATGTTCGATGCTAAAAGTAGAGCGTTATAAATAATAACACAAATAACTTCATGTAGAAGTTATGATTGTCGCTTATATTATTGCTCTGTAATTGAATTAATTTGTATATATATATATATATATATATATATATATATATATATATATATATATATAATGATCTGTGAAACTTAGGTAACAGATATAATTACTTTGTACTTGAAGTAATTTTGTGTTAATATATATATATATATATATATATATAATATATATATATATAATGATCTGTCTACATCTTCTCGGAAAACTCGAGTGAAGTGATGCATATTTATCCTTTTTTGTCTGCTTTCGATGACTTTATTGTCTTGCTCTAAAATTACTCGACAAATGTTAATATTCTTACATATTTGCTAACAATATACATTTCAATTTACATTATGCAGATTACGGTTGTACCACGCAGTTCTTATTGACATCGAAATCTCCGATGCTATTTATGGAAATACTACGGCATACATCTTTGATGGTATTGTCGCGTACTCCAGTGAATACCAAGGGTACTTATTTTCGATCGATGTCACCTTTGAAGGCAAACATTCACATCTCTTCATCCCTGAGTACTCTGTTTTGAAGACTGGAGAATATTACTTGACGTTTACAGTTCCAAAGAGTAAGTTGCTAAGGTCTTTCCAGATATATGAGAGAGAGAGAGAGAGAGAGAGAGAGAGAGAGAGAGAGAGAGAGAGAGAG
>LD345518.1:12357-26922 GCA_001465055.1 Ptychodera flava
TCGTTGCTATTCCATGCAATAATTTGTAATGTATAAATATCGTTTCAATTTCGTGTCGGTTTTCCATATATCAAGTCTTAGAACAGACCTGCAGATTAAATTTTACAATAGTACGGGTAAAACTTTACAACCCGTACATTTTGATGAAAGGATGACACCATATATAATACGGTAGCACCATATATAATGTAATATACCAAATTTATCATACATGCTATGCCTGTATTTCCATTGTCCTGTTGTTCTGAAAGTACTCATCAACCCGTATTTAACATGTTAAAATAGAAAATATATTTTCACTGTAACCGGAACTGCTTCCAGCTACACGTACGCGTAGGTATATTCATGTGTGTAAAAAAGGTGAGTGGACAGATCTAATGACATTCCGAAATGTCATTTATACCAAAATTATTGTCAAAATTTCAATGTTTTATTTCAGTTTCGGGGAA
This sequence comes from Ptychodera flava, assembly GCA_001465055.1. NCBI lineage: Eukaryota > Metazoa > Hemichordata > Enteropneusta > Ptychoderidae > Ptychodera > Ptychodera flava. The sequence continues at coordinate 12,807 of LD345518.1, forward strand.
CATGAACAGTCTTATCAAAAACCAACAAACAAACGAAGGCATTGAAATTTGTATGCATAGCAACCGAACTCGCGACATGCACCTTTCATCGTTCACTATCCCGTACGGCGTTTTCATGTCGTCTACTCTGAGTACGGTCCTCTTCGACTGCATCATGACAGAACCGCTATGCTACCAGTTTCTTGTTGACGATTTCGAAAAGTTATGAATAACTATGACGATTTGAAAAAAATTGAATAACAATGGAGTGAATTATATCGACTACAGCCGTAAATGAGCGACATATGTCCGACTTCACCACTTAGCTGGAAATTCGTGATAGAGAAGGGGCATATACCAATGTTTATGATTCGTACATTATATTCAAACAGTCATTGAGCGAGGTGGTCGTGATACTGTTCCGTGTAAGATTCGAAGATAAATTTTCAGATACTCAAACGAAAGTCAAACTTTTTATAGGTCGTAAACAAGTTTAGTTATATTTACGCAGGTCAATAACTGAAATATACGAGCAGACGATGTACATACCTTTGAAATATTTTATTCGTACCGCAATAAAATTTCATTTAGAGTTACGATGCTGTACTCACTTCAAGTTTCCCTAATCGGGTCACAAATTCCTTTTCTAAGACCATAAATTTTGCATATTAAACATCAAAGGACGTGCATAATTCTTCGAGGTGACTGACTGGTACAACTACTATATCCACATTGCATTCTTAGATGCCGTGGCTAGAGCTGCTCCCCCTTGCGCTGCACGGCCATGGCGGGAACTGTCTGTCGACTGCGGAGTTCGATTTTGACACGAATTTTGTCTGTCCTCGTAACCTTCGTTAAAGGTTGAGGTTATGTTTAACAATACAAAAGTTACTTTACACACTCCAGTCAACATTTCACATCTAACGTCGTATTAAACTAGAACATAAACGTCATTAAGATTGTGGAAACTTGTGTTGACATCTTAATATTTAAATTGTTCGCCCTTAAAGTGTACAGCACACCTCCGATGAAGAATGGCCCAACAGCGGAATAATATCGACAAGTGGTACGGCTATCCTCACTCCTTAGCAACCAACTTTCTATGAGTAAAGCGACTAACAAGAAGGTCCATTTCTGTGGATTTTGTCGCGAATTTCGGAACGTCCCTAGAGAAACAGTCATAACCAAAGTATCCATGTATGATAAAGGGGTTATTATTAAACGACGTTTTGTCGATACCGCGTCGTATTCTCGTGATGTGTCCGCATTTTGACTCGATGCTGCGCAGCTCGTCAAAATACGGACAAAACACTCGATTACGTCATTATTGACGTGTACCAATATTGGTTTATGTAGTACACTTTAATCAACTGTTTTGTTGTAGCGTGAGCTTTCGAAAACAACAGTCTCCTTCATCGGATGCACTTGCAGAAATGGAATGGACAAAGAAACGCAGCTACATCAAAACAGTTGATCGAAGTGTGCTGTCCAAACCAATAGTAGTGGCAGTCAAGATTAGCGTGACCATACAAATAAAATTTATTCCGCATTGACATTAGATTTCAGGTAGCATGCTCCTCGCGAGACAGATATTCGGACTCTCATATTTTTTACAATACTTCTCCGATCTACCACTTGTGCCAGTTCATTATTTTAATGTGAAGAATTAAGAAAGATTTTCGCTGTCTTAGTTTTTTTTTCAAAATTATAAATTTTATTTTTCCCCGTTTAGTTTACACAGGGAAGGCGGCCATTTTTAATTTCAAGTATCGAAAAGTAACACAATTTGCACAGTGATCCCTGACATTCGTCTTGATTGGCAAGATAATTTTTTAAAGTTTGATTGAGGAAAATTCGAGCAAAGGTTAAAGTGTTTCACTTTCGAGGCGCATACTATCATAATTAGAATAATTGTTACCTTACCTAAAGTATCCCCTTTATATTGTTTTACAGGGTACGATGTGAAGTTATCTACAAGCATGAAGCATATTATCTGTGATTATCTGGATGAAGTGTCTGACACTTGGCAGTCTGATGGATGCAAGGTAAAATCAGACTACAGTGTTGACATGTAAATTTCAATGAATAATTTGTTGGCCATATGGATTAGAAACGTCTATTCTATAGATACGATGACTTATATTTCATGCTACTGTCTAAGTTTGGCACATGACTACAAGTTGCCATATCGAAGCGTATTTGACCAATAATAGATATTGACATCCTCAAAACCTGCTATATCAAAGAAGAAATGGTGTGTCCACGGTGATTGCAGCTATAACGTAACTTTGGAAAAATCTCATGCTGTCAAGACTTTTTCGTATCTCTTTTTCTCCACAAGGTGTCAGCATCAGCGACCAACATGACCTCTACTGTGTGCCTCTGCAATCATTTGACGTCATTCTCTCCAAGGGACTACACAGACAACACAAAGTTAAATGTGTAATTGCATGCAGGTTGATACAAAAGTGCGTAGTCAGCAACAACAAAGAGTGATCCATATCAACAAGAATTGGCGAAAATTAATCCTATCACATCGAGATCATTTTACCAGTTTACTGAAGCATTGAAAATTTCATCAATTTTCACAACTACAAACTGTAAAATTATCCACATTTAACAATTCCTGCAAACTGTAGCATTTATAACGAATTTGTGTGTATACGAATTTTATGTAAATACAGTTACATGTGTGTTCTTTCTTAGCATAATATATTTGAAATGCTATTTTAATGACAGCGTTAGCGTTTGATTGATGCAATCAGATTTATAATGACGGAATATTACACTTATTTAGACAAAATCATGACAAATTATTTAATGGCAGTCAAGCAGAAGTTTAAAACATTCACATCACAGCTTGTGACAAAGTTCATGAGAGTTCGACACAATCTCTAATTTACTCTTATAAACAAGTAAGTAAGTAAGTAAAGTAAGTAAATAGATTTTAATGTAAATGAATCATCCTTTTTTTGTATTAACTACAAGCTACATTTGATTCTAAATACTCAATTAATAAAGAATTGTATCTAGTTTTACATGTTTTCAATTATTTCGCAATCACTACCTAATATGTAAAAGGCGATGGACATCATTGAAAAAAGGCCATTGTATAGTAAGGTTTAGGAAGGAGTAAACCCATCTAATCGTGTATCCGCGATACACGATTTTCAGTGTCCAGTAGGATTTGAGAATAATTATGAAAATCTCAAAGCTATATGCGGGATGTTTTTATTATATATTTGAAATTGTGTAAAGTTTATCAATGACTAATTAATGTAAGAGTATTTATGGTAGAATGCACTTCGGGGACTGATATTTGGACTCTCAATTTTTTACAATTCTTTTCTGATCTATCACTTGTGGGGGCTCATTTTAAAAATGCACCATCTTAATTTTTTGAAATTGGAAAATGTTATTTTCCCCGTAGAGTTAACATAGGGATGTTAGCCAATTTGAATGTCGAATATCGGTAAATGTTAGGTAATGTGTTTGTCGAGTAGTAAACTTTGTACGGTGACCTGTGATTTTTATTCTTCATTTGGTAAGAGTATGGCTGAAAATTTCATTGAGGAAAGTTTGAGCAAAAGTTTGAGTCTTTCACTTCCGAGGTTACATACTTCGTTAAGAATGATTTGGTCTCACAACGACAAGACTATTTATAATAAGATAAGTCATGAGATACATACACGAGTGCAAACGACTTAAGACAATAATACTTCAATAAAATGTTTTCTAATCATGTTTTTTATCATTATAGTTGTCCTATCCCGTAAAGTGATTTATGATAACCTCCTCGGGGTTGAAGTTTGTCAAAGTTAAAGTTTCTCAAAAAGACAAGTGGAAGTGTCTGGGTATGAACTAAATGAGAAAAAAAATATTAGACTCGTAACACTTCATTGTAAAATAATCGCAATCATACCAATCCATAATCCAATAACACTAGGTCAAAATTTGTAAGACAATAGTTGTAAACATAGACACAAAACAGCACAGAACAGACAGTAAATAGACGGTACACAAACAAAGTCAAATTCATGAAAGAAAGATATATGGACCTCTGGCCAAAAGACCAAGAAGTGATGTCAGGTGTTTCGAAAATAGTAAGCGCATCCTGCCCCACATGTGGCACTCGCCATATATCAATCAGTAAGTCAGATAGGTAGTGGTCACTAACTAAGGCCCCATGTCACCGATGCCATCAGTGATCATTTGTCGAAGAGAGATATTGCATTTATCTACCAGCTTGCGATACCTGCCAAAAAAGCGTTTGAATGTAGAGACAAGTCTTGCTCCGGTGTAACCTTGATTTAACAGTTTGTAAGAGAGATGGCCATGTCTCTCTACAAAATCACCATATGAACTGCATGCTCTTGCATATCGAATAAGCTGGGAAAATGTATACCCCATAAGCAGGTGAAAGTGGAATATTACTGATGAGGTGTGGAAAATTGATTATACTAAAGTTGAAATCATCTCTCTTGTCATATAGCCTAGTAGAAAGGTGACCATTAGATTCAAATTCAAGTAAAATGTCCAGATATGAAGCAGAAGAGGCCGTTTCTGTAGTTTCTTTAATCTCCAATTCTGGAGGATAAATCATAGCGATATATTTACTGAATTCAGAGTTATTCAATGAAATAACATCGTCTATGTATATAAATGTAAGGTTGAAAGTACGAGCTACAGAGACCTTTTTCTGCTTGATAAGGTTCTGGATAAATTCTGCCTTGTATGAGAACAGAAATAAGTCTGCAAGCAAGGGAGCACAGTTAGTGCCCATGGGAATTCCTATACACTGTTGGAAAATGTGTCCTCCAAATTCTACAAATATGTTGTCAATGAGGAAATCAAGCATTCTGATAATGCTTTTCTCGGTATAAAACACTTTAGCGTTAGTAATATTTTTAACAAAATATGTAGAATTATACCCTAATACCACATATTTGTAACAGCGTGAACCGTTTTTGTAGAAAAATGCTTGGTTGATGAGGTTTTTCGAGCGTTCTTTCGATTTATCATGTGGTATTGTGGTATACAATGTGGAAAAATCGAAAGTTTTAATAGATGTTATTTTTGAAACAGATCTTGATTTCAAATTTTCCAAGAGTTCCTTCGAATTTTTTAATATCCACATTTGATTTATACCACTCCGAGAAAAGACAACATCACAGTATGCTTGAAGTCCTCTTTTAGCAGTACAAAGAACAGAAGTCAGTATCTTCGATAACTCTGTTGTTTCGATAATTCACGTTTCTCCCGACGGTAACTTTGTTTGGAACAATGATTACTCATTGGATCCGTAGATTGTATTTTTGATGACGTAATAAATGGTATAATCATGCACGAATTGTAAAAGCGTCAAGTAGGTTTCTTTCAGATAATAGATGTATATATTGACTGTCTGGTATTGCTACTTGCTCTCGTATAATTTTCTTTAAGTGTGTGTGTGTGTGTATGTACCATAAATGTCATAGTTAAATGTGCATGAATCATAAAATTTTGACGTATATATATATATATATATATATATATATATATATATATATATATATATATATATATAGCCTAGGGACAGGCAATTGTACTATAGTTCAAAGTGGTGTTGAATTCGATGAATCAGAATTTGTTTTGATGACGACACTTTGTGCGACACTTTGAGGCCAACTCAGATCGTTTGTTTAACAGCGTATTGATAATGTGTAGTTTTTTTCTGATATAAAAAGATTACATCGCTTGCTGATGTTAGAGTTACTCGATGCTTTGTCAATAATTGACCATGACAAATCAAAGACCTGGTCATTGTTCCTCAGAGACCAAATAATCTTTTATAGTTCACTGAGTGCCGTTTTCATACTGAAGGCAATGGTCCTAAGCGTCCTACAGATATTACAGCATTGTACTTGAAGTAATTTGTGTTAATATTTATTACGCTTTGCTTTTAGCATCAAGCACTATAATTTCCAACGAGGACATCTGTATACTTATGCAAATATAATAATCGACCACACTGACTGAGGGAAACTGCGGATCTGAGTTGATTTATTCAAAAACAACACTTTCAAGAACTCACAAATACATTAGCATACATTAATATTGACGACGTCTTTGAAAGTAATTACAATTATATGATTGACAGGTGTTCAACAGAAACTAATCATTACATCTTCCTTCTTTTGTAAACGAGTCTGCAATGTTCTGATGAACTTTTTTGAATTACATGTATGCGTTGATAGAAATATATTAAAATTGCGTTTCTTATAATTAATGACCACTTCAGTGACGTCACAACTTACAATGGATACAATATAATTCAACATCAAACAACAAACAAAATATCAAAATATTAAACTACCCGACTAATGAAGCACAGGGTGGACTACCCAGCTTCACAGAGAGTTGATGATTATTCTGCCTCGTTGTAACTCGTCCCTTTACCTATCTTATGAAAAAATGTTCATCAAATCCAAATCGGAAAGGCTTTCCCATGACTCTTCAACTTACCCGACTGCAGCTGGTAATCGGTACCATAGTAGATGTACTGGTGAGAGTTTGTAACGATGTGGGGTTTGTTTAATGAACCAGATAGTATTTCTTGTTTGCGGCAGCTTGGCGGAACTTGTAGATGGCTTAACAGGAAACAAAGTTGAAAAACTTTTTGGCATGACGGTAAAAAGTTCACATTTACAGCCGGAAAGTTGCAATGAGTAGTAAAACTTTTTTCAACAAATTTCAACAAATTTTTCAGCAAATTTGTAAATTTTCACAAGACATATTCCAGCAGAACTTGAACATAAGAGACAAAAAAATGCATAATTTTGCATTTCACTGTGATAAATGATATTCTGTGAACACAAAAGTCAAATTGTTGAAATAATCATATTTGTAAAATGTTTGTTGAAGGGTCAACTTTGAAGCAATTGGTGAACGTAAATGACGCTGCTACTAACATTCGTATAATTGGATCCCTCAAAAACAACTTTTGTACAAGTATTATTTTAGCAGTATTGCGATAATGAATTTAGACATACATGTATCTCCCAAATGTCGGATAATCAATCAATCAATCAATCAATCCATTTATAAAGCGCCTGTATCCTATAAATCAATAGTTCAAAGGTGCTGGACAGAATTAAGCAAAAGCTTTAGTGAATAAGTAAGTTTTCAGGTTCTTTCTGAAGCTGGTGGCTGATGGCTTCTGTCTAATTTCAAGAGGAAGTTTATTCCACAGTCTAGGCGCGGCGCGCGAAAATGATCGCCCACCGTAAGAGTCAAGATTGTAGCTTGGTTCCTTCAAAAGACATGTAGCAGATGAACGGAGAATCCTTGCACATTGCTTTTCCTGGATGAGGTCGGTTATGTAGGTTGGCGCCAATCCGTTGAGTGCTTTATAGGTAGTATAGAGAACTTTGAATTGTATCCTTGACTGCACTGGTAACCAATGAAGCTTCTTGAGAATAGGTGTAATGTGTTGACGTTTCTTGGTATGGGTGACGACTCTTGCAGCGGAATTCTGTGCATGTTGAAGTGGTTTGATGTGGTCGTAAGCTAAGCCATATAAAAGTGCATTACCGTAATCCACTTTTGATGAAAGTACAGCTTGGACGAGCTGTTGACAAGTGTCGGTGGTGAGATAATTACGGATATGGCCGATTTTTCAATGATGAAAGTAAATAGAACGGCATGTAGTGGATATATGTTTCCGGTAGGAGAGGTGACTATCAAATTCGACGCCAATATTCCGTGCTGAATCTGTGAGTGAAACAGGACTTGATCCAATGATGATGTCAGCAATTTGGCATGGCGCACGGCTAAATTTGGAACGAATAAGTAGCACTCCTGTTTTTTCATCATTTAGTTTTAACTTGTTGTGAGTCATCGAGAGCTTGATGTCATGTACTGCCTTTTCCATAATATTGACTGAAGACTGGGTATCAGATGGTGCAAAAGATAAGTACAATTGATTGTCATCTGCGTAGAGATGGAATTTAAGGTTGTGTCGTCTGATAAGCTGACCAAGTGGGATGATGTAAATACAGAAAAGGAGAGGACCAAGCACAGATCCTTGTGGGACACCAGACTCCAGTCGCTGTGATGCTGATAGTGTGCCCTCTATGTTCACGCATTGATATCGATTTGTGATGTATGCGGTGAACCATTTCAATGGAATAATGAAACAAGCTGTTTTCTTTAAATAATATTTGTTCAATATTTGTATTCATAGTATGGTTACAACTAGACCCCTTGTACAAGGATCTGTCTTGTGCCTTCTAAATACCATGATAATATCTGTCATCGTTCAACTTTACTCATTTAACTACTATGACCTGGAACGTCTTTCGACCTTGAAAGATCTGTGACCTTGCATGAACTTGGTGCTTGACTTTGCAATGCTGTCAGCAACTGTCTTGATAGCCATACCTTCAACTTGTGAACCTATCACAGCAAGTAACATGAATGTAATGTTTCTAGTATCATAGAGTCTCACTCCAATGCCAAAATTATTAAAGTGAATACAGACCTAGTATTAAGAGCGCAACCAACACTGTCTGTGTATATAAGATTCCTAGCATTATTCGTGAAAGGTGAATAGATAAGTCTTTGCCTGAAGACAGCGCCATTAATACTTCCTGCAGTATTACACCGTCTATGATTATTAAGTCCATGTTTCTAGCCACACTGTATCAAGATGACATCAAGTCAAATCAACTATTCGCGAGATAATCCGAGAATTGCAGTATAATTTCATATGATGTAATCTGTAGAAACATTGAACAATTTTGCATTTTCTAAACATCACTAGTTTTTCAACTGGAATTCTAAATTTATTTATCACATTTTCCCTCATCATAGCTTTATTCAAACGTTAAGTTTTTTTCCTTCTCTGGAAAAAGGTCAAGTTTTTGCAAGTGTAAATAACATCTTCGTCTGCAGCATTTCACAGGAACTGTATAATGGAGATTAAAAAAAAACAATAATAACATTGATGTATTTTATTTGTGATGTGATACTTCATTGTATAAAATGTAGAAAATCATAGGATTTGTGTTGACAGGGCAATCAGATGTCAGGTTATGACACAGTGTGAATAAAACAATGTACGAACACCATCCTGTGTTGTCAGAATAAATTCTTATACCATACTTGCTTTCACTAGTGACAAGGACAACATTTATCGGAATAAGATTGTGCCTTGCTATGGATCCTTATTTCCACCACTCCCGTTAGTGTGTGGAATAGGAGCTCACGGTGAAGGACAGCATACAGTGGAGCAAGAAACATAATAAAATCGCCAAGCAGCGGTTGGGCTTGTCTGCCCTCAATCGTCATTTCTCACCATCACTTGATCACCCTATAAAGAGACAGAAAGAAAGACTTCATGATGGCAATCCCTGTTATTTTGTTTCTCTTTTTACTTTATTTGTTTGTGAGCCTTCTTCACAAGTTGCCATTTGTAGGAGGTCTGCATACAAGTATAATATAGCGTGTTCTCTTGCGATGAGGATAATACAAAAACATTTTGAATATGCAAATTAAATAAAGCCGCTGTTTGAAAAGATAACAAAGGGTATTTCGTAAATGTTTTACTTTCATGAAATACCACGCTCATTATTTGCATACGAAATGTACTGCTGGAAAAAGTCTCTTATCAACAGTTTTATTTCATGTGAATATAAAAAAAAATTGATTATAAAATTGTCTGGAACCTTCATGGTTAGACTTGTACTCTGATATTAACTGTCAACTGGAGAAGCATGATTTGACAGTCTTTTTTCTGTCAAAGAGATTTTTAATGTGTGTTATACTTTTCCTATTTATAAACACTTGTGACAATACAAGAGTCACTCACTTGCTCAACAGTCCATGCATTTCGAAAGAGAAGCAATGTAGGCCGTAAGAGGGCGTGCTTGCCGATGCGAGTTGATTGGTGATAAGCCTGCGATAACGTGGCCTAAGCAACAGGTGCATCAGTTCAATGAGTTTAACATTGCTTCTGGCACCAATCATTTATGCCCTTGCCAAATTGAAACGTTCGACACCGTACCATGCATTCAATCTCTCCGACGTTAGAAACTGGCTTACTTTTGCTTTCCTGCTCAGTTTGTTCTTTCCACAAATTGGCAAGAATTAATTTTACATACCCCACGCCGAGACACGCCTCTCGCACGCATTTCGCCCAAGCGCAAACGATAATACAGGCTTGCCTACACTCTGGACATTTCAACGACCCCTCCCACAAACAGTACAATTTGACGGTGATGGGGTGAGAGTTAATATTTTTTTCAAACTACTAGATTTCCTAAAAGTGATACCCCAAATTTCCTACTTTTGGAACAAAATTTGAAACAGAGTCTAGAACAGGGGTCAAAAAATCTCCATTTTATTAAGATTCGTTTGCCAAATGGCTTCATCAGGCGAAAAAGGCCAGCAACGCGATACATTCTTTCCATATGTTCTGTGGCCAGTAACTCCAGGGTTGATGGTGTGTGAAATGACACGCATGATTAGTACGAAACAAAGAAAATGTTGTAAAAATATATTCATTCATTGGAACATTAGTCCCTACCTGTTGAATACAGTAGTTTACTCCTATTTCCGATTGTAATCTAAATCTGTAGTAGATCATTATTGAAATTAAGTTGAAGGAAACTTGTTTAACTGACATTGGCTCACGAGAGGGTATCTGTTCTTGAAAGGAAAGCGTTTGATTCCCAAGTCACACTGAGTACTCCAGTTCCTTTGAGAAACTTACCGAGTAATCGACAAAAGACAAAATCACTCTTCATTTTATTTTACTTTATTTTTTCAGAAGTGACATTGTTCCTGCTTACATTAAAGCTACCTAGATCTGAAAATGCAAATCAAATTCCAACTTCAAGTTCATGTAATTGATAAAAAAAATACAATTAATAAAATCTTCCTGTAATGATATTGGGAAAGATTATCTAACACATAACTGTGGAAAATGAATACTTTACCCTGTATTATTCTCGGAGAAAGATAGAAAATGGAACTAAATATCCAACTTCAAATCGGTGATACAAAATCTAATAGTGCAATAAGTATGAATGGATAAAATCTTTGATAACGAGGTTTTTCTTGTAATGCGTTTCATATTTCTCGTTAAAGTTTGCTGTTCCACTACCAGCATACTTTGCTCATTGCCAGTGCCCAGCACCTTTTTTTGTTTTAAAGATCAGTTTATTCCAACGAAGTGGCAAATAAAACAAATCTACATAACTGTGAATGTGTCTAGCGTTTGAACAAAATTACAATTCAACGTGTCTGAAAAAAATAATTAAAAAATAATGTCGTTCAGGACGAATCCTTCTTCTTCAAGTCTTACAAGGTTTGAAAACTTTGTGATAAAATCCTCAGCTTTGTTCATCATCTTATAAGTCAAATATGGCCTATTCATCAATGAGGAAAGATAACATTTTAATTGCATAAGATAGGATTGAAGGGAAACTTTAATCCCATCAAGAGTAACTGCATTTCGAATATTCCAAATTGTGTATTTTACAAAGGAAGTAATACAGTATACAATGTCTGATGTTGCATTATTATCATTTACAATTCTTGCAATTGCTAATCTCTTGATATTGACATTGATATCAAAATTGTGTTTCTGACAAATAAATATATTTCTACCACATTTCTGTCACATATTTACACTCAAAAACGATGTGTTCCAGTGTTTCTTCTTGTCACAAATATGGCATTTCCCATCACTTTAATCATAGACAGTATAGTTTCTCTACTGGCTATGCTGAAATTAAAAGTTTTGGGGAAGCTTCCTGTGACTAGGCCTCTATGAAAATCTTCAAATTTAAATCATTTACTGAATTACTGACAATTCCTGTTCAATTAAGACGACTGAATAAATAATCTTTACAATTATCAATGAGAGTAAGATTCTCAGCACATTTTTGACCAATTTGACCTTTGACTGCATGCCATTTCTTACCAACCAATTTCCAATAAATAAAGTGACTTGGTTTTGACATCATTTTTTTGTCTAAAATATCATAGTTTTCTTCATTTTGCATGTTTGAAGTGATGATGTGTTTCTAGGAATCTTGAGTGTTTCATAAGCTTACTCTGAATTTGTTGTTGCACATGTCTATTTGTACCTCCTCTTATTTTTGAAATTATTTCCCATTGTTCAAACTAGTCATTTCTGTTTCCAGATGTCTTTAAGCCTTAAAATTCTACTCTTTGACCATTTTTCATAAAAGAGGACACTTCCTTCATTCTTAATATTTTCATTGTACTTCAGAACTTCACCAAGAAGATCGTGTTTTGATGTTGGTAAATATTCTCTGATAGCATCATTGGTCATAGCGCCCTCTTGCGATACGATGTCTACCTCGAGTTCGGTTGACCGGCCAATATTCAGTTGAAAGATGGCGACTTGTGTACACGGTCGCTGTCCGCGCTCCCCATGAAATCCATGAAAACTGCGGATATTATACTCGCTTTGAAGTAATCAAGGCGTCGCTACATACAAAAAGTCACTGGAATGTCCAGGTACGTTTTCGCACACACATCTCTGTGAAAAATCGTCAATTTTTCGGAGAGGTTTCTGCCAACACGGTGCAAAGGGCTGTCTGTGTAACGAACGATGTGAAATCTGCTGCCGGATTTATCGTCAAAACACGAAAATGTGAAAATTGTTAATTTTTCACATCAGCTTCAACTATTTTAGTGATGTAAGGGAAGAATCTTTGTTTTTGATCCAAAATCGACCGTAAAAACCTAAAACTTCAAAATTTACAGCAAGCATTCAACATTTTCAGCCCATCCGTAGCATCGTGTTGTGTAAAACTAGTCTGAAAAGTTGTAGATTTTCACCAGAAATATACCTTCAGACTTGACATGTTATATTGTCATGTCTGCTTCTATGTACACTGTATGTTTCTGTACACTCATGCACACATCTGTGAAAGTCAAAAAATTATTCTGACAAATATTTCACAAAATATTGCAACAGGCTGCTGTCTAAAATATACAAAAAAATATATAATTGACAGTATTTTACAAAACAGTTTGATAAAACAGTTCCTTGAAGTGATACATTGTTTGATCCAAAATTACCATTAAATATGCAAATTTCTGAAACGACAGCAAAAAATACACATTTACAGCCTGCCAGTTGCAATGAGTTGTGTAAAATTTGTCAGAAAATTTGTAAATTTTCACTACAAATATCCCTGCAGAGTTGACATGATGTGGTGTCATGTCTGCTTATATGTACAGAAGTTTAATACAGCGACCCTGTGTTACAACTAATCTGTATGGATTATCCTTACACAGTGCAATGTATTGGGGTTCCTTTAACTGACCTTGACCTTTATAGCTGAGAAATTCACCATCACAATTGAAGTGAACCACTCTATGCCCCCAGCTATCACAAACATATATGCCATCTTGTTGGTGATCAAAACACAAACCCCATGGTCCCTCTAAGTGTCCCGTGCCAATGTCTCTTATACTTTGCATCTGGTGATTCAAAACATGAACACATTCCCTGCGATAATCTGATACAAAAATACATTTCTTATTCACAATCAGACCAAAGGGTTTACTGACTTGTCCTTCTTCAGTTCTTGCAATGTGTTCACCAGATTTATTATATTTTCTCACATATCCATTGTAGTCACCAATCAATATAAAACCATCAGGACTCAAGCAGATACCTCTTGGATCAATTCCTTCTTTGCGTCCAAAACAGTTTAAAATCTTGCTTTGTCCAGAACTCACCACAACTTGGCCATTCCCTCGGTCACTCATAAAGTATTGGTCATTGTCTTCATCCACTGTGACATTCCATGGATCAAATGACTTTGGGAATGCATGGAATTGTAAGATGAGATCACAGCAGAGTTGGATTGGATCAATAACTTGAACTTTATCACTATCACATATAACCCATTGACCGTTCTTCTTGATGTATATTCCCCAGGGGCTTCTAAATTGTCCCGGCATTGATCCAGACCCAAACACTTCAAGGACACTCCCCTTGACCAGATAACCTAGGGAAAACAAAAACATAAAGGTCAAAGGTCAAATTGCAAACTACAATTTCTATCAAGTCAAATATTTTCAGATCTCACAAATGTTGACTGAATACAAA
>LD345518.1:55232-77269 GCA_001465055.1 Ptychodera flava
AACCGATGTTCTTAAAGTTTATAGTATTCTTTTAGCAGACCATAATGATTAGAAGTATATAAAAGCAAAGACGTATCGAACCATCTTTCATAATATATTTCACTTTTGAGAAGTTAGTCGATTTATTGACCGACTAGCGGGAGTAACACACTTGTGAAAATGCAGAGGAAAAAACACGGATGTTTCGGGTCCAACCCTTCGTCAGCACTTGAACAGATAAGAGAAGCGTGGAAATAAATGAAGGAGCCAGAAATAACCAGCCAAGTGAGGAACAGATCTATTACATTCATTTGTAGATTCATTCCAGCTGGTGCTAGAGTGCCACAATTGTGGCCTGTTCTAGTTTGTGACGGGTAGAGTCGTTATGGAAATAACTGCAGTAACTGCTATATCAGACCGGCCTCGAGCTCGGTGGGGTGGTGTGCAGAAATATTTGCCACCGGGTCTGCCAGTCTTTTGTCGTTCACGGTGCGGAGACGTTCGACAAACTTGTCGCTGCAGACTACGTTTTGTTTCGTCATTGAATAGGATGCTGCAACGTTTGTATTTAATACAACAAACAATATTTGCCGAGGTGCAAGTAAACGCGCCGGCAATATAGAATATTCCATTTGGGCTCTTAATAAAATTAGTTGTGAACAGTGTGAGGACAGGCCTGGTGCTACAATCTCGACTGCCACATGATAATCATTCCAGTTGCGTAGTCGCGATTGGGCAAATTGGAACGAACGAGTCGGTCTTTGATGTTAGAGTCACGTCGAAATGCCATGATTTTTGGGAGGGTGCGGAAAACATGTGACAGATGTTAGAGAAGTTATTTAAAATAAGGTACTCCACAAAAATGGTTTTGCAAATACTATGGTTTAGAGGGTAATATGTGAACACAAGAGGAATGTGATCGCATTGGGATGGAGTGGTTGACATTAATGCTTCCTTTTGTGTTAGTGGATTGGCGCGTTGCTTAGCTTTGTCATCTACCGATCAATGATAATCCCGAACCGTCAACCTAGTGCTTAGGTACCTAACTGTTGCTCAAAGTCCTTTTGATCAGAGCAAATGCGGCAAGCGCGTATAAATTGTGAAAATGGAACAGATTCCTTGCAGCGTCGAGGGTGAGATGAACTTTATAAAACGTACCAATGAGAGTCTGGAGGTTTATAATGTATGGAGGTAGACAACGAATCGCCATTGATCGAGACTACAGTGGAAGTAAATTTCAGTGTTAGGTGAAAATGTGAAAGACATTCAATAAAATTGCCCAATTCATTTCTAGAACAAGACGCTGCCCCAAAGCAGTCATCAATATACCGATTAAAGAGCTCGAGAATATGACCGGTATATTAATGTATAATCTGTTGTTTGAACAAACCAACGAATAAGCTGGTATAAAAAGGTTTCATCCTTATACCCATGGCAACACCACGAACTTCACTATTACAGGTGAAGCAATTATAAACCAGAACTAGTTCAGCCAAGCCAATTAAACCGTTTGTGGGTGGATCCATAATGTCGCAGTGGTCATGACGTTTATTGATGACTCTATTTACCGTATTTGTCGATCAGCTCCGTTCTACACAAGAAATATTCCTCGTAGTCAATGGTTATGTCGATTGCCAAATGAAATGCTCCGATTCTATCCAAGAGTTCCTCTGATAGAAATGTGTCTTCCATCATATCCTGTAATCTGCCCTTCTCATATTCTGATCGTAGAGAGTCAAGTGCATCTAATGACTGACAAGACATTGTGTACGAAATACTTCCTTTACTAACGTCCCTCACTTTCATCTCGTCATGTTGCCCATCAAGTGTCTGACGAATTTCTTCAGTCTTCTCCTTGACCTCGTCACTTTCATAGAAACCCCTCTCCACTTCCTCAACTGTTCTTCCGTTCTCTGGAACAACTTCACTCACTCTCACCTTCACTTCCATGTCACCTGCACAGGTGAAAAGAAAGAAAACTAGTGATTTGTGAATGCACTGAAAGAGCTAAGCACATTGATTCTTTGCCTGCTAAAACCAAAGCTACATGAATATCATTATCCTGCATGACAATTTGAGGCATGAACACGGAAATATATGGCATTGGTGAGAATGATGGAGATGACACATACCTGGATTACGTTCCTGAATCTTCCATTTTCTGTAAAATTTTTGAATCTCTGTCTGTGTTCTCTTTAGTGACTCCATTACTTATCGGACAAATGATAAATCAATAAATATAAATGAATAATAAATACATGAATAAATTATACTACTAATTAATTGACACATTAAGGACATTTTCCACAAGACAATAATCACCATAGACATGTTAAGTGAAAACAAGATGATGGGATAAGAAGGAATTAATGAAAATGAAGACAGTTCAGAGCATAATGTAATTAGTAGACTATTTGTTTTCAATCAGTAAAACAAAATCTCAAATCACATGCGATACCTTGTCTTTTCAAAGACGAATGCTCCTTTTTCTTTAGGTTGAGTTCATATTGTTTCTCTGCGTCATCTTTCACCACTCTGAAGAAATCGTCGTTAATATTCTCCAGCTCAGGCTTCATCTTATTCTTTATTTTAGATCTGATTTCATTCGCCCTTTTCAGGGTAGTGTCGTATTTACACAGAAATTCACTCATACGGTCCTGCAACTTATCGGAATCGTTCAAATCAACGACAAGGCTTTCTTCATATTCAGGCAAATGCACCTCGATCAGCTCATGGCTTTGAGATCGATCAGGAATAATGATAGGAACAGCAGCACACATGGCTGCTAGTGTCAGATTGACATAATGTACGGAAAAGTCATGAAGGAGGACAAGATTTGATTGTCCAAGTTCCTTGTACAAGTGTTCAGCTGATGGCATTCGGCCAAGGACAACATTTAATTTTGGATGTGGATCCATACGTTCCAGAAGAGTGGATTCACAGAGCTTTGGTACCCCAAGAATTTTCCATTTTAGAGGCGATTTCTTGTTTTTGTGAAAGGAGTCTGCCACCGAGTTCATGGCCTTCATGATTGGACTGTCAGATTTCAAAGAAGCTAGTTCATGTTCTTGAAACAACGACAGAATTTGAAATTTTCCACGTTTGTCAACAGGTTTTGGGGATGGGATCTTGAAGTAATTCTCATCTATCATCGGTGATAGCCTGGAATGTTTGATGTCAGGATATTCCCGATATATCTTTCCGTACTCTTCAAAAATACTACTTCCACTGGAAAAGACACAGCTCGAATCTTGGCCTTCTTTCCATAAGCACTCTCGGCGATTCTCGAGTTCTCCATCATCACAATTGGCAATGACAGGGGTAATAAAGTCACTGTCGTACAGATTTATCAAGTAAAATGCTGCACTCTTGAAGACATCTCTTTCAATTTCGAAGGCGGCCTCGGAGGTTATCATTCCGAATCCGAAGACAAATCGGACATTAGACAACTCTTTCAAATTCGGAAAGTAATCTTTGTGATGATACAGCCAGTCAGGGTCGGGCTCTTTATCCCTCTTCTTGAATTTTGGAACCGGTGATGGCGCTATGAGCTCAACTCCATATTCTCTCGCCTCTTTTATTTCTTCTTCAGTTGCTGTCAGGGTTGTGCAGTAAACAGAGATTCCGTACTTACGAAGTAGACGGACTAATAGATGAACTGCATCGCTTACACCTCCCTGGATTGGACCTCCCCAATTATTGCTCACTATCAATGCCTTGTTTCCCATATGCTTCCTATTTAGACCAAGAAAGTAAAAGAAAAGGAACAAATTCATTGACCGTTAGCTAAAGGAAATAATGAAAAGAACTTAGGTTCAAATGATTCGTTTATGTGTGATAACTTTTAAGCGTAACCATAAGTGCTACACATTTTTTTGATAATAAATCTTCATTGGCGAAAATAAAGTGTCAGTTTAAGTTCACACACGTGAGCTATTTACCGATATACGCCTGCCTATGTTGTCTGTCTGTCTGTCTGTTAATTTGAAATATCTAGATCGGCTTATTCGATTCAAATCAATCTCGATACATAGATTTATTTGGCATTGACAAAAAGTGAGAAGAATTTAGTATCTTTGGTTTGCATTCTGTATGCTTGTTTGCACAATGAATTATTTTAGAAAATCGAATATGCATTAATAACTTAACGGGTTTTGATAAGATTGCTACAAATTTTGATCACACTTAAATATATCAGCCGTGAAAGACATTAAGGGGTCACATGAAAGCTAAATAATAATTTACATATTTTGTGAACGTTCATTATTATGGATATATATCTTGATTTACTTAACCAAAGTTGGCAAATCTTTGTATTTATATTGAAAATACTATGAAATAATATCAATGAGGATTGTTTAGCATTTTAAGATCAGCAAATTACGAATTTGTCTATCTGAAAACTTCCCAATTGGGGATATATATCTGAATTTACTTGATCAAAAGATGCTATGGTATATCAGTATTGAGAGTCGTTTCAGAAATTGTACTTCAACTAATTGCTAATATGCATATTTGATGAATGTCCTGACTTAGAAATATAGTATCTAAACAGACTTGGTCAAAGATGAAAAAACTTGCTTAGTACACTTAAGATACTGATAAATAATCTGTAACAGGTCCGACATGAGAGGGAGCGCAGCGTGTAAATCGTCATTGACGTTACCATGCAATAGTATGCTAATTTTTATGTTCATTGTATATTTTTGTCATAGAGGATGAATGGCGGCCAATTGGTTTCTAGAGTAACAATAGACTATAGCACTGTAACTCGAAAATACCGAGTTCACCAACGAAAATCAATAAAAACAGGTAAATTACATGATTCAAATAAGTTTATTTTAACAGGGCCGAGAACAAAGGACGTCTAAATGCAAAACAAATACTTGTTATTCCCATTGGTGGTTCTCTGTCACACGATTTTTAATTCCAATGTGAGTTGGCCGTTCGACTATTCGTCCTCGTGAGAGTTGGCATTTTCAAAATAGCAGCACACACCGGTAACAAAATCCAGCTTTCAAAAGTGATCGAAGATAATCATTTTGAACTAAATTTCTCACTTTCTTTTGAACAGAGATATTATTTTCTCAACAAACACATAGTCGAGTAGGATTTGTGGTAACTGAGGCCTTTAATTTCATGAAATCCGTGACAAATTAGTCAAAATGGCTGCCTCCATGTAAACAACCGAAATTGCACTCTTTTCAAACACGTAGGTATATAGACATTCCATTCTAAATACAACCATGTAGGCCTACACATTCGGTCGCTCTCGCTGCGCTCGCTATTCGTATAAAATCCACCGGCGTTTTTACTTACTAATTTTCATATTAATGAGCTATCCAAAGTTCGCACATAAGACTAGAAGGACTTTACCAAAATCCATAAAATTTACCATTGATATCGATGAGACAATATTGTATCAATGAAATGATTCATGCATTAATATTTCAAAGCTGATGAAATTGCTATTTCGACTGATAGGTAACGAAATCTATCCATGGATTTGTAAAGCGCCAAACTTTAAAAGCAGTAGTGCCCAATGGCGCTTTACACAGTCAAAGTTCTTCAGTGTGCTCTAATAAACAGAAAAGTTTTGATGTTCTTCTTGACAGTATCAAGAGTGGGTGACTGTTTCACATTGTTCCAGGTGAGGGGTGCAGCGCCTGAAAGGCACGATTGCATAGGTTTGGCGGTTACTCCGTGGCACATGAAGCAGAATTTTAATAAAAAAAAATTTAATTAGTAATAATAGGAAGGACTAGATTAAAGTCAATGAAAGTGCTATGTATATTGATGATCAAGATATATACTAGTAGTGAAGAAGATCTTACGTTTTCCCCGACAGCTAATATTATATAATTTGCATAATTAATGAGCTTTAACAAGTTGGAATGTAAAGCTTGAAGGACTTGACCAAAGCTAATGAAAGCTGCTATGTTGACTATTGATAATTTGTATATCAAACGAAATTTTCCATTTGTGATCCCAGGATGAACTTGACCAAGTCAAAGTTATGTACTAGTAGTATAAGTACAACAAATATGACATTGGAATGTTACCAAAACGTCAAAGCAATATGCATATTAGTATACCGTACACACTATGAAAAACATATTTGTGAAACATAACTAGTGTTTTTCAGACTGCTCAGTTAGCCTGTGCATCTTTGTGCATAACACATTGGCAACACTTTGAAAGTCAGCATGGTAAGTGTTCACTTTCACAAACCGGTGTCAATGACAAAACATTACGAGCGAGAAATGTAGAGATGGCGTGATCGCCAATCATTGAAAAACGGTATTTTTACGTAACGGGATAGCTCCAGAAGATAGGTTGAGTAACGAACTGATCTCTGACTCATTCCGACGAACAGCTGTATGGTTTGCTTTTAGTAAACAAATTCCTCATGGTGCTTTGAAATTTTCAAGTAGACCCCTTTGAACAGGGAATTTTTTCCTGTCCCCTTTCTCTTCACACAGGTCTGCTTTTAATTATGCTTTTTCTGTCGGAAATATTTACAAAATATTCCCTTAAGGTGATACTCATATGAACAATGATAAATAAATATTGTAATGATTATTGTGTTGTTGTTGTTGTTTTTGTTTTTGTTGTTATCCTCATCATCATTAATGATTGTTGACTAATTATACTAATTATTATCATACATCATTAGATCCCTCTGCTATAATCTCCAGTGAACATATTCAGGAATGTTGACCAAGTATGACCGCCTGATATGAATTGAGAAATACAATGTACCTATCAGCAGATCACGTACGCGTCGATAACACCTAGATGACATGCGGTGCATAATGAGTACAAGCTGCATTCAAAAGAATTTTTGGTAGCCATAGTGTACCTGACGATAATAGCTAAATCCTGAGCTAAAGTTGATTCACCTCAGTATATACATGACAATAATGACACACTTACTTTGGCTTCTTGTCTTTCTTTCCAACCTTCTTTGGATTTCTCCAAGTGGTCCTTGCACTTGAAGAAGTGGCGGCAGCTTCACCTCGGTCTTCGGTATCTGGCTCTTGTTCATCGTCCTTGTCATCGGGCAAGTGACCCGTGGCAAATGCAGACAGACCCATGGAGCGAAGACAAGCAATGGCGGCGTCGGTTTCAGCAGCAATTCGCTGACAATCAAGGTCACTGTATTCGTCTTCACTTCGACTGTTTTGACTGCTGGTACTTCCACTTCTAATGCTACTTTGTGCACTCGACATGATGCCAATGAATTCTAACAGACGTTTTGGGTGCTGCTATACACAGATGAATACAGTTTTGCAGTGTTCTGGGCAGTGCGGCAGTGGTGGATGTTTTCGTGACAGTCACCCCAAAGGTTAATATTTACACAATATTTATGACTTTAACGGCACAAGATAATTTACAACCAGGCACTGAATGGCTACCACGCTATCTTCAAAGTACAATGATAACATTCTGTCTGGGACTAATTTACAAATTTTGCTAAGTGAAGTAGATGAAAAACAAGACTCTGTTCCGAAATAGTTTATTTCTAAAACTTCAACGTTTCGATTTCACACAGGGAATCTTCGTCAGGAATCTAAACACAACAAAATTACGGCAAAGATGGAACTAGTAACGAAGAAAATGAGCAATGGAGTGAAAACTTTAAAAAACTTTCAAAATACTAAAATGTTGGTAGATAAAAGGAAATGGAGATCTAAATCAAGTGTGTAAAAACAAAAAAAGAACTAAGAGAAAAGAAGACGAGTGATTACTCAGGCTAAAAGTAGCGGTGTTTACTGACTGGCTCGTAAAAGGTCAACGGCGCGAAACAAAACAAAGGGAGGGCTCCCCAGTAAAAGCAACTTACCGACATAAAGATGAGATTCCCTTGCTGTACATATATGAAACTGAAATGTTAAATTTTGGGAACGGCATTTCTTAACTGTACTACTCTCACGACCAAGTTGCATTGCCATCTGGTACCAAGCATTTTAGTCGGACTGATACCAGTTCTAAAAACAAACTCAGCGGAAGTAGATGCTCGAGGCCGTACTGTATTTGTATTTTCTAACACATGCAAATCTACCAACTCTAGACTACTGAAGAGACTGCAATCTGTAAAGTAGGCGAAATCAGCTCATTCCATCATGTCGAGTAACGTAATAAATCACGTGGGTATACTTCTGCAAATCGTGATAGCTCTGAAAACAAATCACGTCAATATGATCATGATGATCAGTAACGAATATTTAAGAATCACTCATCACGTCTGACAGTATAAGTGAGACAGATATGAAAATTACGTAACACTGCTATCACTAGGAGTTTCTGTTTTAAAGCTCTGCACACATTTGGTACCTTGAAGGGAGCGATTGTACACAGCCGCCAGTCAACCATGCCTTTGTGGTCCTTTAGTAGCTGTAATTTATCTGCAGGTCTAACTACAGACCCGCCATTCAAACATTATGAACCGATAAGCTGTGTGCTGAAAAGTCAACAAACAACATAGCTAGACTTATCGCTATGTGAGTAGAGTTGGATTATTGCCAATGACGAAGAACAGCCGTGCAAAATATTTCCATCGTCAAGACAACATATACAGTATTTTTCATTAAAGCTCGACTGAAAGGAGCTCTAAAATTATGCTCAAGTTTAATATAGACTTTCCTTTGCTGTAGAAGTAGAATGTGACTTTTATATTTATTTTGATAAGAGCAAAATTTGGCAGTGATGATTCAGCAAGAACTAAAAATACAGGAGTTGGTGTTGTACGTGCAACTCCGCTTAACAGATCAGTGTGGGAAATCTCGACTATGAATGATTGTATGCAAATTATAGCGTACGCTAACCCTGTATCTTAGTGCATGTAGTGAGAGAGGAATCTACGGCTGTTTTTATACGTCTACCTTATCAGTGCCATTGAGTAAATGACCCAGGTCTTGTGAGGTCGTGAGATAAGGTGTGTTTGTGTTGACGTCATTTGATTGATACAGTCGCTACTTTAAATCAACTGAACTGTAGTTTCATGACGGGCATGTATTTCGGGACCGTCTCAGATTGTCGCATAAGTTCAAAAAGCTAAATTCATTCATTTACGGGGGGACGGGGGTTGACCTACATTCAATTAGTGAACTTCACTTTTGCACTTTTACTTTGTGATCACAAGTTGTTTGTGTGTAAAAATAAAAAACTGCACAATCGTGCCAACAAATTTTACATTAACTGTTTCCCGTTGGTGCCCAAAATACAATTTACCGACAGTAACAGTGTATGCTAAACCTTTCATTCATCAAATTATAAAGACAAAAAGTATCATTTTAATGTGTTAGCGTCTCCCTGCTGTAACCACACCTGGTCATTTCACTCTCACATACTGTGTTGATAAAACAGCACTGAATACTGCAGTCTTCACGAGACATATTGTTCTCCTAGGCAGACATCAGCATTTCGCACTTTTGAACTTTAGTTTAGTGGAGGGGAGGGGTTTGATCCAAACGAAGAAATTTCAGCTCTTGAACTTATGCAACAATCTGAGATGGTCCCTAACATGTTATACAGCTGTTCTATATGTTCAACGAATCCACTGTGTTTACGGGGGTGGGTTCTCTAATATTTGTGAACTTCATTCAGGAGATGCCATCGCATTGCGGTTCTTGTACGTCGTGTATGCTTTGCTGCAAATACTCCTCTTTTAGACACAGCTTAAAGTAAATTATAGAAGTAATTTACTTCGACATTTGACCAATATGTAAACATTTTGCTATTATTGTATGACATGTCAAAAGATCTTGCATTTGTCCCCTTTTTCAACAAAGAGCTTGCACAAAACTACCGGATTCTCAACCATGTCTTCCACAGGGGATCGCCAGATATAAGCTTAGGCCTTGAAGATACGAAATGCAGTTACCACTAATGGCACGAAGATTTCAAAGGCAACATCCGTTTATTGCCTTCATACCTTAAAGTTACATTGTCAGTACTCCTCCCTTTCTCTGCACTGTATTTTTAAATGTACCTCTAAAATACAGTCATTTGCAAAAAACAAACATGTAGATATCATACGTGATTAGAATCTCCCACGTCAGCAGTATTGTCATCGATTGGTACTTTTTATAACTTCTACTTGTGGCCACAGTCATTCACTCACGAATAGCCTCAATGGATGACATAATCGGCGAAGGACAGTTGCATGATATCGTCGACTTGCTCAACCTGGAATTAATGAGAGTAAATGTCAGAATACAATAATCAATTTTTCTGCAGTTTATAGAAATGTCGAAAGTTGTCTAGGTATGAGTCGTTGTCAGTAATAGCTGCAAGATTAACAGATTTTCGGCGGTTCACATTTGTTTATAAATATTAATTTGTAGTTTTTTCATAAGTCCAGCAGTGCCACTAACTCTGTGCAATTCTGTTTATTTTAACCAGTTGTTTTTCACTTCGTTTCTGTATTTATTTTCAATCAGTTTTTGTTTCGATAATAAGAAATCCCGACCCATTGGCACATCTAGCATGCAATCGGGTTCAGGTTTCCAGAGGTTTTTTCCTATTTTCCATGTAGGTTTTTTATCTCTGGTTTTTCCTGAGCGGCTATGTGCATTTAGGCTTTTTGATACTACCTGTTTTGAGTATGTTGCTTTGTATTTTACTCTCAGTATTTTTTTTTCAACCTGTTTACAAGTCTTTCACTGTTACAGTCTCCTCGTCTTCGGCCTTGTACAATCCTATTTATTGCGTCATATTTGTATTCATTGAGTCCAGATAGACGATTAGTTGTTCATCGATGGAGATATTTCGTACCCGTGCAATGCAGCATAACTACTAGCCTAGCTTTTTCACTCTCGTGGGGTGTGACGACCACCGCATACCGCATATTATCGCTTTTGTGTATCATTTAATTATCAATTCTCGAAGTTCAGTATAGATTGAATAATTATATGCGTTTCGAAGATTAGCATATAATTACTATCTATTCGTTATATAAGAGAATTCCTTTGATTGACGCTTGTGTCACCAGGTGTTGAATGCGTATATATTGGTGTAAAGGTCTTTTTTCTTCAGTCTCGGTCGAAACTCCACGATGTCCACACAAGTATTTTTTATGTGTATATTCTCTAAATCTTGTAAATGCAGTTTTATAGATCCTGTTAGTGTTGCCTTTAGACAATGCGTTGTAAGGGGGGAATTGTGTAAATAAAAGTGGTGAGTCTTTAGAGGGTACACAGTACGCTCGTGCACCTTTTGACATGGTACGTATTTATAGAAAAGGTGGCATATTTGTCACTTGTCAAAGTGAATGACCTCCGTAGCTGTACAGAAAGGGCTTTCTTGTTCAGAAACCCTTTGCAAGCACATGATGACATTATGATGGAAACACTCTTATGTTCGGCTGTTATAGCTTTTCATTAAAATTTCAAAAAAATCGTTATTTTGCTTTTACGTGCTTTTTTTCTCTGGCATTTCCGATAACTTGATAAAAACACCATAGATGCAGCATGCATGTGATTCAGTTCTAGAATTATAAGCTTACTTGCCCTGATTTACCACTGCAAGAGTTTACCATCATGCCAACAACTTCCACACTAAAATAAGTTTGTACTAAAGTACATGTGTACACACTTATTATTAACTACCCCCAGGGACTGCATATGCAATTTTGAACAAGATAAAGATTACACTGCGATTAAATGTTTGCCAATACATTAAATCGCAGCCCAATACGAACAAGCAAAAACGGTGGATACTGTGCATATCTGCACTGAAATTTCCACATAAACTGCACAGAGTAGTCAAATGTAATGAATTGAATTTACTTTTAAAATATTTCACAAAGGTATTGTTTCCTAATGTAGTAAAAGCCGTACCCCTTCAGAGGCTAGAATTCAGAGAAAACCAGAAGAGAATAGGAAAAATTTTGAGGTCAACAAATTTCAAGAGTTATAGCTAGTGGGGTTTAACGGTCCCAATGCTCCGGGTGAAGATTGCAGAACGTGTGCATCCTTAAATAGTGCAATGTGGCCGTTCGGAAATCAAAGCGAGATCAGGCTTGTGTATTAATACAATAAATGAATTCTAAAGAACAGCTTACTCGAAATTTGTCCCTTCCCATCAATGTTGAAGGCTACACCATGGTCTCTCACCAAATACTCACCTTTGGAAAAAACACCACAAAAAGAAGAATTTTTTGAAAATTTGTCTCATTTTGTTACAACTCACTCGCAGGATAAATAAGTCTTAAACATGAAAATACTGGGGGGAAATACGATCCTTTCATCACAGTCTGTGAGGCCAGCCTACACGATGCCTCTATTATGCGTGAAATTTTGATCTTTTACCCCTAAAATAGCACAATCGAAGGAATAGCAGTATGGCATGGACTACCTCGATTTTTGCAATAAACGTGGACGTTTATTTACCTAAAAACTTGTCTACTTTAATAAAAACTGTCGTTGACAAATGTATTCCCCTTTTATTGTTCACCGGAAAAGATAACATGCTATGGAGGTAGCACTGTAGGAGGGTTGGATGAAAAGTTTGAGCCTAACTATGAAGTCCTACTAGAATGAGTTTCTATGCTATCTATTTTTCAACATAGTCCCCCTTGCGGTCCACACACGTCTGAGTGCCTGCAGTGCTGCAGCGCTTGGAGCCCTGCTTTGTAGACGGTTTCATCTCAGTCGTCAAAAAGTCCTGAACGGCGGATATGACGTCATTATTAAACGTCAAAATGCTTTCCAGCTAACTGTTTCTTCATATTGGGGAAGAGATGAAAGTCTGAGGATGCTAGGTTAGGAGAGTATGGTGGGTGTAGAATAAGTTTGAAGTTGCGTTTTGTTTTGTTTCGTTTCGTTTTTTTTTTTTTTGTTTTGCTTTTTGACAGCCCCAGTAAGTCTTTTATCAGTAGTCAAATACAAATACGAACTGAAAATAAACAAGTTCGTTAGTCTTCTGTACAGTTTAAATACATAAAGACCAAGCTTCATTGATCTATCATAGCTTCTTCACAGTCAGGTTCTAAACTTTCCATCCAATTCCCGTGCAGTTGGTTTCCCGCAGCGATACAGGGGCATGTCACAAATGTTGAGTTCCACGGAACACGATTGGAACTAATTTGGGATAACTGGATGGTGAAGTAAGGTCTTTTTAACCTGCAAATGTAAGCTCATCTGCTTTTCTTTTTACGTTAACACACTTGTTTTTATGAGTAATTTGCAATATTACAACATTCACTTATATGGCATCTGACACTTTTGAGAAATTTTAAAAATATGTTTATCCAACTATCCCAAATTAGTTCCAATCGTGTTACGAGTAAACTTGTGCAATCTTGACTAATTTGTCTCGGGACTCTCTAACCTTAATTGTCACGATGACAGATATCTTATAGGCACACGCTCCTCAAAATCTACTCACACGTGCATTCGTGAAAGCCTGCAAACAAGATCTGTCACGTCAAGTGATTGACACGTGTTATCAGTTCACAAATCACGTCAGGTTTAACGATGTTTCGGTGTTGTGCATTGCAAATTAGGCGAAAGTGAGTGAAACTACCGCTAACCGCAAATAGCTAGCAAATCACCAATTCCTGTTAAGGAGCCATCATCATATACGGCCCGTTGGGGGAGGGGGGTGGAGGAATTTCATTTAAACTTCGAAGTGTCGAGTAACATGTCCGAGTAGATTGATTGTTTTAAAAATATGGTGTTTCTCACCTCTATGGTCAAATTTCGGATGACCCTCTGTGGCGGGTTCAATGGCCATCTATACCGTCAAAATGACTACATCAATGGTCAGGAATATCAGTATGGTAGTGAAAAGATGGTAGTCCCTGATAATCTAAGTAAACCATAATGAGTTGAATAATGTTTTGATGTGCTTAAAGGTGTTAACCTTTCATTAAGATCAAGACACTTTATTATTACGATTCAATTTACATATTTTTCCTTTTTTTCAAGATTTAAGTAGTATTGTTTGCTGGTCATTTGATTTCCCCTCTGTGGTACAAAAATTAATCGCTGTCCTTCCGTTTATTTTCCTTCCGGTTTTCTTAATAATAAAGTTTTACCAAAATATTGACCTATTTTTCTTGGCTGCATTGGTGAAAATGCATACACGTGCACCCTCCAAGTCTTTGAAAATAATCCATCGAACGTCAGAGTAAAATCTAAATACAGAGACCATATACGTGCCTGAAACAAAAAGAAGGTAAAGAGTAAATTCTGCTACAAAACTCCAAGAAAAAAACATTTCAGACAGTCAAAGTTCCATGTACTCATGAAATCATCAGTTCTCCTGTGTAAAAAGTTCGAAAGACTGACATATTATGTGTGTCTGGGTGAGTGTTTCAGCAACGTAATTTAATTTCTTACCCGGCACACGATAACAAGTCCGTCCAAATCCACTAAAGCGCCATCAACGCCGAACAAAACCACTGAGATTTAGCAAATAACGCAACCAAAAGCGATGACGTTATTCATCTTTGGACTGGAGGGCCTGATCAGCCTAAATGAAATGAAAAAGTACGATGTTTCACAAAAAGTTATGTAACAGAACGATCAGAAGCTATGGTTGTGGTCGGCATACTTGTAAAAACAGCCAAATATAAAAAAGCAAGCAAAGGAACTCCTGACACAGTCTTAATATTCAAACGTTGAAAAACTCGTTATATTTGTGTACTAACCACAACCAGGTTTAACTCGAACTTCATAACGTTTGCTTGAGCATAAATCAGCGACTACGCTGAAATGTACTCACTGATGTTTGATCACATTAAGGAATAAACAATCTTGAGATAGTTTACTTATTGATATCAGATAAGCTCTATAAAGATGGTCTCCCTTTACAGTATTGACTCGTAGTCTTCCTTTGATGGAAAAAGAATTGTCAGTGGATATTTTTAAGTAGGTATTTATTTAAGAAAGATATTGTTGTGTTACTGTGTTCTGATTTCAAGTGTTGAAGGATGAACATTTAGACCGCACTTGGATAAAATAGATTTAAACCTACCCTTGGAATGTTAATTGCCTTTCATTTTCTCCCTCAATCCTCTTCCTTTAACCCTTCTTGTTCCCTAGATCAATCTTCACCCCTTAACCTACCTCCTATACTTTGTATTTAACTACCATGACTTTCTACAATGATGACAACAAGCTTGTCCTTTCCAGCAAGCGAGGAGACCGAGAATGGCTGACAAAGCTCGTCCCTGTGCACATGTATACTCAAAATCCGAACAGCTGTTGCCCCAAATGCATGGATTTGAAACTTTCACGTTGAACTTGGCTAGAATCATAATCTTGAGATTTAAAACGAAACTAATCGCAATTTGAAATGAGTTGGGTGAAATAGAATACAGAAGTAGCGATTGGTCCAACTTCCAGTGGAATTACTGTTCGTTAAGCTATCATTATCTAATTTCACGTTACGTCTGTGAAAAGAACGGTAAGCATGGAGGCACACTGTCGAAAGCAACATTTCTTTGCCCCAGTACAGTTAATATTCGCTCTCTTAGGCCAGGAAGAAAAAAGTAAATTGTTCATCGGAATCGCCGATTCTACTTTGGCATATTTGGAAATTTTTTTTTTTTTTTGATCGCGGCAAATTCTTACTTCCGCATTACAAATATTTGTAGTACTGCCGCTGGTGGCGCTCTACACTGTGTCGGGTTTTCGCGGGCACGGGATTTTGAATGAGACTTCATACGTGTTCGGATTCAGTTGACCGCCAACACGTTGTTGTGACGTCTGAATTTGGCGAATCACGACGCAAAGTGGGTCGATTTGACCAGAAATTTGCTCGTTTTGTAAAGGTTAGTACATGTCACATCATGAGTATTAATTTGATCGCCAACATTCGACGTGATGGCCAACAGTTAGTTCCAGAGAGGCTATTCAGTGTTTGTCCTGATATTACGTTCGGTGATTTGTTCAACAGGATCGTGACAGCAGGTGGACGGTGCATCCGATTGAATGAAAATTGCATCGAAAGTATACAAAATTTACGGCAATGACAAAACACATGGTTGCGTCGATGTTAAAGTACTATCTGAATGATGACTATATAACTTCACTCGGATCACAGTACAGTGTTGTTAGACCATTGTGTAAAATGTGTATATATAGACAGTGGTAAAGAGGCCAAAACATGGGGCCAAAGTAAAATGAAAAAACTCAGATGCTAGGTCCCACAAGGACAATATTAAAGGACAATACTGAATTGTTGAATTTCAGTGATTTGCTGTACATTTCAGTTTTGTTCTGAGAGAATGTTGAAATGCTCAGAATATGTTGTGCAAACACTAACTATGAATGTAATGGCCTATGTTATTGTTGGGAACTATAGTACTGAATTCAGTTACCAGTATCAGTGTTTCTTGTCTGAGATATTTCTGGTAAAAAGGGAAACAATTATCTTGCCTTGTCTGCATCTGTGCAAAAATTCCAGAGAACCGCATTTACCTTCGGCCTAAAAAAAATAAAAAAATTTCGCTTGCCGCTCCTGGGACTTTGTCCAAAAAATCCGATGAACAAAATTTTTTTTCTCTCGCCTTATTTATGTATTCTTGATCGATGACATCATCTGAATAAAATTAAAATGCTGTAACTTTTGATGATATTGTTTCACGTCTATTTTAATGCAATTACATTTACCCGTTCTACTCTCTAAAGTATTTTGGGGTGCCTCAGTATTAAGCAAGCCAGCTCATCCTGCACGTGCCTGAGTAATCTGCATTGATTTGCTGACGAGTGAGATCTGGTCCGCCCAAGATTTAAAATATAAACAATAACGGTGTATTTTCGTGTAATAGCGCTGTGTTGACAAGGAGATGTTTCAACGACGTGTTCTGGGGAGTAGAACAAGAACTAGCAATTGACATACAAACATGTAATGAAAAAAAAAATCATCGAAAATTGCAACTTCTGGTCCTTTCGTGCTCAAACACAAAATTTTAAATGTGTTTAAGTGCTAACATCGCCAATACCTCCTACCATAATACCAACGCCAAGTTAACAGACCTGGCTCAGTTCCATGTTAAACGACAACACCTATTTGATGAAAGAGTAATAAATACATTACAATATATACATTAAATACATTAAATGCATTTTTTATGATCAACATAGAAAGCATAGTAATTGTTACTATACACCCTAATTACAAACTTGTAAGAAGTGAAAGAGTGTTCAACCAACAATGCGTTCTTCAATTTGTTTTCATTTAGATTTACATACCGTTCATAAATATTCTCTTCTGTATTTTATTTTCTATAATGCAGCCTAGGATGAAGATTATTAAGGACAGCTATGCATGTAACATGCCACTGGTGGATATACTAGTCTCGGTAATCACTGAAGAATGTCTTAGACTACATGTCGTATTATTTCTTCTTTACTTCTACGTTACCATAGCAACAGCTGGACAGACTTTAAAGTTTATTGCATTGGCATTATGGTACAGCAACAATAACAATTTCTTTGTGTTGAAACATAGAGTCACGTCGCCGATTGAATGATTGTGAGATTGTTACGACATATATAATTGGTAATTGCTGGATGTTTTGAAGTCTTGCATACAATACATGACTATTCCCATGTCCAACGACTGTGGGAATAAGAAACTGGTACCGCAATCGTATTGCTTTGAAGTATCTATGTAGGAATTGAAGATCTGGTGGTATAAAAGCTCAAAAAGTGAATTATTTTCTTTCCTGACGTCTCTCTTACTGGTAAGTTGTGCCATCGTGCTCACAAGTTCCATGTACCATAATGTGGCTAATCAGTGTAGACATGTGCCAATCGTATCGCGTGTGGTTCTACTTGCATTTACGGTTTTCTGAAGTCATGAAGCCTGGACAATGTCAATTCAGCAAACGAATCAAGTAAAAAGTTGAAGTTTTATTTGGCAAGACTACACAGCTATCCAAAATGTCTGTCCCCACACTATAAATGCACTGGTAATATGTCGTGGGATTGGCATCAATTAGTAATTTGTTTTCAGTTGCCTGCCTGCATACATGCATGCATGTTTGCGTGCATGTTTGTATGTCTGTCTGTTATTCTGTCTATCTGTCTGTCTGCCCGGATGGATGGATGGATGGATGGATGGATGGATGGATGGATGGATAGATGGATGTATGGATGGATCTACGGACGGATGCATGCATGTATGTACATTATTAATATGGTTTGAGCTCACATATCTCATATTAGATGCATTCATTTCACAATTCCAGAGGTATGTATAAATATTCAAACTTATGAACATTTCATGTTAACGAAATGCCATCCAGGCAGCTTGAAAGCTGTTTATGACACCGTTCTTTATTATCGCATGCTCGAACGACTAATTTGATACACAGTGTTGATGAAAACTGCATATTGTTCACTTTCAACAATTTTCCCAGTGTCGGGCAATTTTTAGTAAATACCGAGTGAAGAGAACTCAATGTAATCGCCGTGGACCACACATATTAATACCAGTTTAGTTTTGAGGTACAAAAAGACAAAACTTGCTAACTAAGAGGGAAATATTTGCGATAGGGCGATGTCATCACTAAGTTACGCGAGAACATAGTGTTCATTTGTAAATAGTATAAATGCTTAGATCATAATCCGAATTATTCTCTTAGGAGATGAATCTTCATATATAATTTAAAGATTTCGAAGTAAGCCTGAAATTATATTGAAACGAAATTTGCACAATTAATCATTTATCTCAATATAGATATAAAAAATTCAACGGCCTATAAAAGTCTCAACGCCGACAGAAGAATGGTTTGCCATTTAGTCGACTATTAGGTGATGAGAACAAAGACACCTTATTGCACAAATGAATTCAACAGATATCCATACTTTAATTTGTTTCCGTGAATTTCCCCAACTTTTTTTTTCTCTGTGGTGTGGTGTGCTAATAGCGGATAATTAATTGATGATAACAAATTTTAAGACGTCTTGTTCCGGACATTCAACATATCTTATTTAGACGTTTTTGTTTTCGTGAAATTCACCAATCTTCATTTCTCTAGTAAGGTCATGATTTGAAATTAATTTTTTGAATGGTAAAAGGAAATTACTCGTATTTTATAAAAGCTCATCTACTTTTCTTTTTTTCTGTTTTTTGCGATTTCCTTGCTTTTATGTGTAATTTGTAATATTGCAGCTTTGTGTCATACCTCACCTAACACTTTTGATAAATTTGAAATATTAAGAGATCCGGTTCTCCCAAAGTAGTTCCAATCGTGTAAATAATATATATCTGATTAATAAGAAACTCTATGAAATAAAGCCAACAGCGTAGCTAGTACTTTAAGGTAGTATGCGCCTAGAAAAAGAAAGACTTAAACTTTTGCACAAAGTTTCCTCAATGAAATTTTCGACGATTCTCTTCCCGATTCAAGAATAAAAATCAGCGGTCGCGGTGCTAAATGTGGTACTAGAGAGACAAATTACTAAGATTTCGCGATACTTGAACTTCAAAATGGGCGCAATCCTGATTTAACTCTATGGACGAAAGAAGAGTTTCGATTTTAGAAAAACTAACACTGCTAAAACTGTTCTTGCGCCAAGAGCTTTAAATGAACTCCCACAAGTGGTAGATGAGAATAGAACTAATAAAATCTTGAAAAGCCCGAATATCTGTCCCCGAGGCGCGTTCAACCTTAATATCGAACCACGTGACAAAGTCCCAGTGGAAATATAGTCCGGGGCAATTCAGAGATGAAGCGCGTTGTAACCATGGTATCACAAGGGAATGATGTCATTAGATTCTAGTAAAGTCGAACAATCACCTGCCATAGTTACTATGACGATTGGATGTGCTGTTTATCATATTGCTCCAACTCTAAGTGAAAACTGTCAGACACCATTTTCACCGTGTCTGCTTGGGTGAAGAGTACGAGCAAGTAGGTGATCGTTTTTACTTTGCTTTCTTACATTTGTCATCTTATACTTAACTTTAATAAGACGAAATTGTAACCTTGAAAAACCTTGAATTGTAACCTTGAAAAGCGGATTACGTGAAAAGATTAAGGCTAGTGTTGGGAGTTAAACATATTTATGATTATTTCTTTTCGAAAATGTTGCTAAAGTTGCTTTTATCCACAGGGATTTGTGATATTCCTTTTAGCCTATCTGCAAGATCATAGTGATAATTCGACTCAGTCGATTAAAATTCGAGATTAGCTAGAGTTTTGTGTATAAGTCCGCAGATAAAATTGCTCCAGGCACGGTTTTGC
Organism: Ptychodera flava; assembly: GCA_001465055.1. Lineage (NCBI taxonomy): Eukaryota > Metazoa > Hemichordata > Enteropneusta > Ptychoderidae > Ptychodera > Ptychodera flava. The sequence continues at coordinate 75,421 of LD345518.1, forward strand.
TACAGCTTCATAGGCGGCAAGCGGATATTTTTTAGTTCTGTTTACGAACAAGCAAAATGACCCCTAGTTCATAGTTACTGATGACGTTAGAGTGGCTCATTGATGGTGTATGAGGTGCAATTTCATTACAAGTGTACATTGATATGTACCGACCGTGTCTGAATAAGAACACCTGTTATCTGTCAGGGCAATGCATAGTACGTCATTAATGTTTTCGTTCCTAAGAATCGCAAATTTAAGATTCGTGTGCTTATGGTTGGTAAAGGTGTACTTAAAATTAAATGTATTGGCAGGAAAGTGAAGGTTGGCTACAGAATTGTGACTTTACTTGACGTATTGGAAATTTACCATTGTTGGCAACTAAACTGTTTGAACATGATCGTACGAGTATTATCTGGTAATATCGGTTGCAGAAAAAGTGTAGATCATATTTTAGAAATGTCAAAATACAGAGTCATATAAGTTATCTCTCGACAAATGGTAACAATATTAATAATTACAATATATTGATTACTCTATTGTTTAGCCTCTTTGTAATCAAGGTGAGCTAGCTAAAATTTCCCTCCATAGCTCGGCAAATAAAACATACGCTCATCATTATCACTTATCTTAATTGACAAGTAGTTTAATTAATGAACAATCCACGTTATTTTTCAGAAAGTTCGGGAATCCGTTCAAATAGACAATGCCACGATCCCGATGTTTACAGTGATGGCTTATTTATTGAATTTCTCCGCAGGCAGTATGTTTTATTTGGTAATGTGTCTCACTGTGTACAAAGTACAGGCCAGTGTGGATGAAGGTAAGCATTAGATCATCCAATCACAAACATTTTGAAATATAGTTGTGGCTGTGTCGGCTTCTTTTCATTGTACTCAAAATGATGGTAACGGCACATTAAGTCATATACCTCTGAAATATAACAAATTTGAATGTTATTGCATTTCTCAGCCAATGGAGCCACTCGATCAATGACAAATAATCCAACAAAAGACAAACAATACAAAAATGAATAAACATGAGTGAAAATTACACGTATTAGGTTAGCGATATGTACAATTTAATATACCTATTCGTTGTGGAAGAATTAAAGATATGCATTTGCTTAAACACATGCTGGTAAATGTATATTAAAGGTACAATGCGATTCGGAGAGAGATATTTGGACTCTCAATTTTTCCGATACATTTTTGGTCTTGCGGGCACTCATTTCAGAGTTATCATAGTAAAACATATTTTCAATGTCTTGGCTTTTTGAATTTATTTACCCCGTAGAGTTAACGCTGAAATGGCGACCATGTTGAGTTATTTGTTTTTTTCTGGTACCAAGTTCTTATAATTTGCTAAGCGATTGGTTTAAAGTTTAGTCGAGGAAAGTTTTAGCCACAGTTTTAGTCTTCCATTTTCGGGGCACATACTACCTTAATTTTCTGACTGTCGTCATGAACATTACCCGAATTTCATGATTACGTGTCTGAGCTGTGTTCGCTTATTTTTCAACTCACTGTTCTATCCTTTTCATAACGTTAACGTTCGTGATTTATTAAGTTTCTGGAATACATTGTTGAAGCGGAAGCAATTACATGTGCAATATTTTATGTCACAAAATTTATTGCGCCCATTCTTTTTATTTTATCAAAAATGTTAAAGCTAACATGTGCCTCGAGAGTGAAAGACTTTAACTTTTTCTTAAACTTTCCACAATAAAAGTTTCAACCATTTTTTTCATCATTGAAATCAAGAATAAAAATAAGAGAAAATCACCAATAACATTGAACGATATTTTAATTCTAATTGGCGGCCTTCCGAGCGTTAAATCTATAGTGAAAAATATAATGTTCGATTTTCG
>LD345518.1:87124-104506 GCA_001465055.1 Ptychodera flava
TTCAGTTATATTTACGCAAGTCAATGACGGAAATATATGAGCAGGCATTGTAAATACCTTTGAAATATTTTATTCGTACTGTACCAAAATGTACATTTGGAGTCACGACGCTGTACTCACTTCAAGTTTTCCCTAATCCGGTCTCAAATTCTTTTTCTAAGACGATAAATTGTGCATATGGAACGTCTTAGGACATGTATACTTCTTCGAGATGACTTTCTTGTACAACTACTATATCCACATTGCATTCGTAGATACCGTAGCACTGCTCCCTCCGTGCGCTGCACGGTCATGGCGGGCACTGTCTGTCGACTGCGGAGTTCGATTTTGACACGAATTTTGGTTGGCCTCGTGACTTTCGTGAAAGGTTTAGGTTACACAGAGAACCTTGCACACCCCTGTACTAGGATGTGCACACCCCTGTAACAGGGCTGTGTCAGCATCCTAGTACAGCCTAGAGGAGCACAACACTGCAACAGCTATGTGGTACACAGTCCTGTAGCATGGACAATTTTTACATAGTCCTGTTACAGGCCTGCAATTTACATCTGTGTACCATGGATGTGCAAAATTAGCCTCTGTTACATGAATGCGCACAACACTGCTGAAACAGAAATGTGCCTTGCCACCTATGTAATCTGTCTTTTAACTACAGCCATGTACCATATGTGTGCATAATTATCAGTGGTACAGTGATGTGCACAGCCCTGTAACGGCTGTGTATAAAGCACCCCTGAAATTATAAGTCCTGTACCATGCATTATTACAGCCCTGTACCAGCCATTTTATTTTACACCCATGTACCAGCCATTGGATCTATGGACTCATTTTATCACATAAAGCATTGTCAATATGTTAAAATGTTTATCAATTATTTTTTTTTCAACTAATTTCAACTTAAAGCATACACTTCAAAGTATTTTATGAATGCAAATACACACATAAATAAAGCCACACATTTCTAAGTATCTTTGTACAGAGTGGTTTATTCTTTAATGTACCTTACTGGTAATGTACAAAATGGTGTCACATGAAAATACATCAATTTATTCCCAATTTCTTTCACTGAAGGTATACACTTCCCTTCAATGAATATTCTATAATACATACATTTGAACATTGTTGAAATTTCTTCATCTTTATGTGCGCATAACACAAAACAGACTTTTCTTATGATGAATCTGTAAGTTAAATTATTATTATTATTATTATTATATTACTATTATTACTATTTATTTCTTAAAAGGGCTCTACATTACGTCTCGGTACTCTGATCAAAAAGTAAAAATTTACAGATCACAAAGTGGTAGCATAATAGTCTCTAAACAGACAAGATTTAAGTGGCGAATAAAAGAGACAATGTCACAAACGAACAATCTCGTACAGTAATGTCAAAAAGGAATTCATTCCACAACATGGAGGCAGCAACTGGAAAAGCACAAAAAACATGATTTGAAGTAGTGTACCTTGTATTACACCTAGTTGAAAGATTATTCAGTGAAAGAAGAGTATGTATAATGAAGTGGTGTCTTTTTATCGATCAAGGACCTCAAGTAATCTGGACAATTGCCGCTTAGAATTTTGAAAGTAAGGATGATTATTTTAAACTTAATCCGTTCCTTTACCAGTAACCAACGAAATTCAGCAAGAACAGGTGAAATATGTTAAAGTTTGTTTGTGCTGGTATTTAGGCGAGCAGCGGCATTTCGGACAGACTGAATTTTTCTATCTGGTAATTTGGAATTCCATAAAGGAGGCTATTACAATTATCCAGTCTCGATGTTACAAAACCACGTACCAATTACTCTGCAGTTTTTGCATGAATAAGGTACGAATTTTTCCAATTTTATGCAAACCATCGGAATCAAGCATCATAGTGATCCCTAGGTTTCTTACTGACGTTGATTGAATTATAACAAATGTGCCGACTCAGATTCCATCTTTACGAAACTGTGACGAAAACTGAACCATCTTGGTTTTTGTTTAGAATTAGTATGTTTGACGTCATCCATTGACGGATATCAATTACACACTGTTCATGGTCTAATGTAACATTTTCAAGATTATGACAAGATTATATAGACTTGAGAATCTTCCAAATATAACATGTACATGTACTTTAAACCATGGATAGAAATGATAACATCAAGAGGGGAAGTGTACAACGTAAATAGTATGTGCCCTTGTACAGAACCTTGGGGAACCCCACACTGTAAAATAACAGCTTCTGAAGTGGTGGAATTAATAGACACACGTAAATGACATGTCAAATATGATCGGATACACCAAAACAATATTCTAATCTATGAAGCAAATCTCGTAGTCAAGAGTATCAAAGGCTGCTGACAAGTCAAGCATTATTATAATTACATCCTTACCAGAATCTAAAGCCATCATAACACCATTCTGAACACAGAGGAGGGCAGTCTCTGGGCTGTGATACATGCAATATGTTGCATGACACCTTTGCATATAATTGCTTTTCTGTCAAATAGCTTTTCAACTGATCTGCAACAATGCATTGTTAGTTTACAGTGTGGGGTTCCCCATGGTTCTTGGTATATTTCGATAAAAAGCATAAATTTGAAACAGGCTGATAATTTTGAAGTACAGATCAAGGAGTAGGATTTTTTATCAAAGGTCGAGCAATTGCCATTTTACAAATATCCGCAACATTGCCCATTGAAATGAACAGTTTAAAAGATGTGTGGTAAAAGGTGCACGTTCATATACATATCTCCAGGGTAAAATATCTAAAATACATGATTTAGAGGAAGATTGCACCACTAATTTTACAAATTAAAATGCTTTTGGACAAGCATACTGTGGAAAAAGTATGTTTTGATATATGAAAGTGCAAACATCCCTAAAAATGTGCATGTTAAAATGTCAGAAGTATTTTCATAGGTCAAAGTAAAATCATTGTTATTCTTATTCTTAGATTCACAAGTTTGGTCTACAGTTGGACCGACGGACAGAAAGACTGGCAAACATGTAGACTGACTGAATGATGACATTGGGGGACCATAAATAGATATTGCGTATACAGTTGCACCATTTTTGGGGGTTTCCCTGTGAGTACTCTGACATGCAAAGGCTTAATAATTACAATCATATCAATATACAATCCAATAACACTAGGCCAAAATTTGTAATACTCAGTTAATTGTTATAAATATAGACACAAAATAGCACAGAGCAGACAGTACTGCACTTGTACACAAAACAAAGTCTACTTCATTAAAGAAAGAAAGAAATATGGACCTTTTGCCAAAAAAAAAACTAACAAAAAACGAAGTGATGTCAGTTGTTTCAAAAATATTAAGCCCATCCCGTCCCACATGCCCCAATCTTATGAACTGATAATGAATTTATTAATCCTGTAAAATAAGTAATTTTCATTGTGTTGAAACTTTTTTTCTCTTATTATTTTGTTAATTATTTTCTTTGACACAATAATAACCCTACATGTAGTTTTTTCACAAATGTGTTGCACACATGCGTGCCCAACAACTTTCACTGAATCTATGTAAATAATATCATTTGTAAGTTTTAAAACTAAACAGTTGTATACGCAATATCTATTTATGTTAGTGAAGGTCTGTATCCCTACAACATTTCTCCCCTTCACATTTACACATTTCCTCAAGATGCCATATGAGACCTATAAAAGAAGATAAGGATACATGTTAATCAGTTTCAATGTGTATGCAAAATGAAAAATATGCATATGGCCCTACATTACAGGTCAACATTAGGTGGTATCGCTGGATAATAGTTACACATGCAACTACACACATGTTGTGTCATCTGGGGTCTATATAAATGTCACCGAAAGCATATTTGCATGCACTGAATTTAATTTATCAACTCATTCTATGCATTAAGTATCTGCATTTTTAATGTCCAACAGATTAATTTACGTTAGTATTAGAATTCTATTGTCAACAATTATGGTACACTTTAGAAAAGTGATAGACAACATTGACAAGTTTGTTTGAAGGTTTTTCAACATATATCTTATAGTCGAACAAGAACTACTGACATATAACACAAAGAACCTCTAAAAACCATTATATCATATCAGTATATCGATGGCGCAAATAAAACGATCTCATTAGTTGAGACGTGAAAAGAACCGTGGTATATTGGCAAAATACCACGACTGGAATACACGCGAGCTCTCAGCTTTAGCAAAAACCCGTTTTTGACATTCCACGCCACAATTTCAATATACTGTTACGGTATAATAGCAATAGATAACACATAGTGACGGTATACCACTCCATTTTGACCAGTTAACTTGATATATGCACTCGCTATTGCTCGTGCATATATGTCGTGAACTGTTAAAAATCTGGTGGTATATCATCGCTGGGTGTGCTTTATTGCTTAATTATAAAATAAAGCTAAAAACCCTTCAACGGGCAAAATTGATAGCATTTTATGAATATTAATTTTCTAGAAAACTGAGTGCATTGTCTCATTAAATATCTAAACACTTCAGTAGAACATCTCTCAAATACCAGTGTATTGAACATTGTTAATGAATCCTAAATGACTACTAGATGTTGAACATTTTCACATCTTATTATGAGTCAGTTCAATTTCCAATGTCTAAAATGGTAGTGACTAGATATTTGTCAAATCTTGAATGAAAAGTGCATGTGGATTATGATATTGAAAGTCAAAAGGGTGGGAACAATTGAATAACTTACAATTCCGGAGTCATCAGTATACTTGATCTTTTGACCAAGTCGTATCAGCCTTCTTTCAGATGGTACAACACCACCATAGTTTACGATGTCTTTGACCTCTAGATCAAAACCGACAAGCCTGAAATGAAATGAATGCAATACATTTTTATTGAGTACTGTATCCGCTGCCCAATCACCAAATTGCAAATGCAAAAAAAGTAGCATTTGGTGATAAGATTTTGGCAAAAAATACTCAAACTTGCCGTTCAAAAATTGGTCTCTGACATCATAACCTTGTCTGTGTGCACACTGTCTTGCATACAACTTGAGACGTAATACTTCATCTCCATGCATCCCAGGCCTTATGCATCAGGAGATCTTATTTGTAACACAAATAGTTACAAATAAAATTGTAACTCATTTGCTCACAAACCAAAAGTACCACATGACTAGTTGACTAAAATGTTGCAAAGTTTAGGTAGGACTGTGCACAATGTCCCTACGGATTACTCAGTGCAGTGACAGTCATGATGTCATCAACAGTGAAGGACCATAGTGACCTCCATGGTGAAACCAAGCAAGAGCGGCAAACTTTGATTTTTGACTTTGGCTGCTCTACTAATACGGGGCGAGAAACCACCCAAAACGCAAGTTCAAAGCACAAGTAAAGCTATGAAATGGATAAAGATTATGATCAGAGTAGGAAAGTTGACTGTGAATTTGGAAGGGAAGGTATCGACATAGTCAAAAACATACGCATGGCTTTTTTTGAATGTAGTCAGATCAAGTAAGATACTCCTGAACAGCCAAATTGTTTGTAATGTATTGCTATCACCAATAAAATATCTTCACTGACATTAGAAACTTGTGTGAATTGGCTTCCTTAAAGATAAACGCAAGATAATTTTCAGTGTATTGCGACGTGACATCGTCAACGGACTTTAAGATTATGCACTCGCTCACCCGGCTGAGTCGGTTTACTTCTGCATTCACATTGAGCAAATACGCAACTCTTGTCACAATCTTTGAGCATTTAAATTGATCATGAGTGAAACAAAGTTGTTTCTTGATATCAAAAGGTTATATATTTGATATGTTATAACTCTGTTAATGTAATAGACGTGAACATTTTGATTTATGATCTGTTATTCCCGCAATCGTGGCATGATTCAAGCTGGCTTTGAATAACCACTGACGTCCTTGTCGATGACCCGTAACATGAGCGCCATTGATACGTTGTACTAGCATCACTTATTAAATTCAAGCGTAAATCAAATGTACGCGTTTGAAAAAGAAATCAACCATGTTCTATAGCGATATACAGTATAGCACTGATTGCGATTTCAGGTTTGTTACTAAACATTGCTGAACACACGAAACTTTTGACAGTATTGCTTGAAATTCAGACAAATTATGTTGTATTCGTGGCTGTTGTTGGCACTTGTAATCTGAACCATAAATTAGTGTGACTCGTAGTATTCATAGTAGCACTAGCAGGGCTTATTTCCATCATACTTGTGGAAAATGCAGGAAAAATGTTTATTTTTGCACATTAATGAAAGAGAAATGACATAATTTGTGACAATAATGGTATCACCTTGGCAAACTGAATACTAGTATCTTATTTTAGGGAATAATTTTCTAGGTCATGTAGCCAAATTTGCTACAAGATTTTTGAACCCAGGGGAAACACTGATTCAAGTTAACTTGGAATCACCATTCTGAAGAGGGTCTTCACAGTTTCCAAACATTTTTTTTATTGTTTGCTATCGGCATTGTCGTCTTGTAATACTGGTTGATTTCATCATAATCATTACACAAGGTATACATGGGACCACAATATAAAAGCCATGATGTACTTTATACAATTATTAGATCTTGGATTTTATATTATGTTGATGAATTGTGAAACGTGGATATCAGAACAAAGATACATACCAAATTTGAAATTGTTGAGTTCAAGTGGCCATTTTCAATGAAATAATATGATTGTGAATGGACTTGTCTGTCCATGACTTATTAATACATTACCTTCTAATTGAAATTATATCCTCTTCATTGAGCTCATCTGACTCAGCATTCTTCTACAAATGAAAAGAGTAAGGAAATATAACAATATTTATGTCACATTGCTCAGATTCATTTTAAAGATACCAGCCATAGTAATTATTAACAAAAATGTGTACTCTCTCAACACGAAATGTAAAGTACGTGAGTTTTTGAATTCACTTTTGTTTTTTGCATGGTGTTAACTTTCATCATCTACCACTGAGTCGTCTTAATAACTTCTGTATGTGAAGATCAATGAAAACCAATGCATGTTTCTGTTTTAAGACTTCAGACTGTAAACTGGTGTTAAACGGAATTATATCTCTCACTATTCGTTTTCATTTTCATCATTTGTACACCAAGGAATATTGGGTAAAAATGTTAGTTCATGTGAAAAAAATATTTTCAATGAAACAGAAAAAAACTTACTATTGCAAGTTGACCGGGTGTTTTTCCACTTATGGTACAGTCACTATTTAAAAGACTCTGGACTGGTGTGGAGTTGTATAACTGGATTAACCTGGGTCCACACTGTCTGCAAATAAAAGCATTCAAGTTTGATTTTGTAATAGATCAAAACATCTAACATTTACCTACTACTTATTTAGGGTGTATTTAATCCCAATGAAAAAATAGCCTCAAAGACACTGAACTCACATTCTGTTTGAATTTGTCCACTCAAGAAACATCTAAACCAGAAAAACAAAAATACCGTCAAGGACAATATGTTCTCATATTCGGTTAAATTGGTCCATGCAAGAAATATTTAAACCAGAAAAACGAGAATAAGTAAAGCAAATAAGATCTCCAACTTAGATAGTGGAGGTCATCTTTTGGAACATGCATATCAACTTCTATAGCAATGCATGGTTCGCTCTGGCTACTCAAGGCTCAAGCTGATTAGGCGTTCTGGCTGATACAGTGTGAACACAAGTAGCCAGATTTTTTTGAGGGGTGGGGGTCAAGGGTCACACACACTTTAAAGGGTCAAAGGCCATATCATTAAACATTCAGAGTGATGTTAATGAAATATATCAGAAGTCGGCCACTTTCTCATCATCATATGTATCCTCAGTGCTGTTTTGTTTAATAAAATGAATGCTTGACAACAAGAAAAGGTGGGAGAGTGGGGATAAAGTACAGATTGGGAATAAATGTACAAAGGATCTGGTAAAAAAGTAACGCTACCTCATCAATCTTCTAGACCCTACCCCCTCCTGAATATCAAATGTGCCACCCCTTGGTATCCACCACGTTTACTTAGCTACAATGGCCAGATGGCAGTACATTTATTTACAACCTTGGGTATTTTTTAATTAATGCTATGAGTGCTACCATTCAAATGTAAACAGCACTTAAGTTAGTTACAGATAGTGAAATGCCTTCCATTGTTATGGGGTGATTACAACGTCTGGAATTATCCTGGATCAAAATTTCACATCCTTCAGTTCTTTTGTGTCTTACATGGAAAACTTGCATACATGCCAGTATTCTCAAGGCAATAATGACAGTGGTTCTTGACTTAGTAATTTTGGACTATTTTCTCATTTGTTTAGCTCATTTGCATAATTTGGAAAATGAAAACTTTAGTTTCACAAATCCCATCTATAGCCCAGTCAGCATCAACACACACAAATACCAAGCTAAAAACTGCAGCAGCTTGAAAGGTTTCGATGTTGATGGACATACTATACATATAATATATACATGTATATATAGATGCCACCAACTAAAGCTTATACTATATTCTCACACTGGTCTACAAAATGTGAAATAAAAATGAGAGTTAATGTTATGATTTGTCATTATAACTTAGGATACCATACTAGTTCATGTACAAATGATGAGAATAATAGGTTTGGTGTCATGGAGAAATCAAACCCTCATTGCATGGATATACATGTACTTTAACTCACTTCTACATGTCATTGACAAAATAACTGTTCAGAAATTTTTTCCAACATTTATGATTCTAACAAACATCACTTAGACTTACTTCCTTTGAACTCCTTCTTGCCAGACACCTCCTCTCATAATGAAGTCTATCGTCAATAATTTAGCAAAAGCTGCTGTAACATCCCTGGACAAATTTCGGTAGTTGCTGTATATACATCTTGTTCTTACCAGTCCCATAAACTGTTCACACCTTAAAAGATACATATAATTAATTGTTACAAAGATATGTTGCATTTGTCTTTCCCCTTGTGCACTTTGCCAATACTTGCAAAAATAAAAAATAGTGACAACATCACTGTTCGCTCCCATATAGTTATTAAAAAAAGCCGACAATTGTATGAAACATGGACATACATACAGTCAGACTGACATACACAGACTGGCACAGAGTGATAACACTGACCCCAAGTGTGCCTTGGCCCATGGAGAGTGATAAAGATATAACAAACAGCTTTCCTTTCAAATCCTTACCTAACTTGACATCTTAAACTAAAATACACGGCATGGTTAATTGTGTGCAAAAATACATCAGGGTGGACCATTTGATAAGGGGTGGTGTCTGGAAGATTGATGAGGTACATTGTCTTTTTTATCCGATCCATTGTACATTTTTTTTTTCCGCACTCTCCCACCTTTTCTTTTTGTCAAACCTTCTCTGGCTGGATTTTTTGTTGGCATTTGTTTGGAATTTTTTTCTAAATCTACCAGGAACCCCCCTCCCTCACTCTCAAACATTGAAAAAATTTTTGAATATATTTGTTGGAAACCAAACTTGCTGAAATCACCTCAGCTATGTTTTCTAATGATTTTTTTACCCTATTTCAACACCAAATACAGTTTACCACATCAAATGCTTACTAAATCATCACATTATATACTCTTAGTTCCAGTAGGTATAAAATTACCAAAAAAATCTTAAAAATACAAAATGAAAGATATCCCAGTAAAATTGACAGTTTCGCAAAGTTGCCCCGAAAATTAAAAATTCCGGATTTCAACTTAATTTCAATATATCATATTAACAAAAACCCTAAGAACCGGTTTACTAAATATCAAAGCAATCAGACTGGTAAATTTGGAGAAACAAAGTTTTTGACCAAAAATGAAAAAAATTGCCACCCAAAATACAAAATTGCAGATTTCATCCTAATTTCAATATATCTTATTAACATAAACCCTAGGAACCTGTACACTAGATATCAAAGTTACCAGATCAGAAGTTTTAGGAGAAAAATTTTTTGACCAAAAAAGGCAAAAATTGCCCCTAAAATAGAAATTGTCAGTTTCAATATAACTGCAATACATTATATTGAGATTAATCTTAGATACCTGTATACCACATATCACAGTTGTCAAATCAGTAGGCTTTGGATAAAAAAATTTTTTATCAAAAATTGGGAAAATTGCCCTAAAATTACAAATATGACAATATCAATGCAATTTGTACAAGCATGACTGAGGTCATTCTGAGGAACATGAATAGTAAGTTTCATAGCAATCAGACGAGCAATTTCAGAGAACAAGATTTTTTTGACTAAAAACCAAAAAAATACCCTAAAAATACAAACATTTAAATTTCACCCTAATTTGTGCACACATAATTTAGGATACCTAAAGGAATCTGCATACTAAGTTTCAACCCAATCAGATCAATGCTTACCGAGTTTTAGCCATTTGCAGGATTTTTTCTTTTTCTGCCTCATTTGCATATTTTTGGCACTGACATGTTCATTTGAACAAATTCACATCTCCACCCCTAAGTGCACATGTACACCAAATACCAAGACAGTAGGTGCTGCGGTTTAGGGGTTTTTGACGTGGACGGACATACATACATACAGACGACATTTTTCCACCTTATAAGAATACCTCCCATTTGCATATATACATATGCATATATGGGAGCTAAAAACATTTGAAAAAGATTCTTCATTGACACTGTGCAAACACTGATTCTCTTTTCAGCCTTTATTCTAAACTTTTATTATCAGTAATATCAATGACGGAACCTATTTAAATTGAAAGTGGTCAGTAACTCTATCTATTGACATTTTGGAAAAACAACGCTATGGAACACTAGTATGTGTTCACAGTATGGTTCATGGGCTACATCAATTGTCTCCAACATTTACCATCTATTTTATTATGACACAGAAGCATTTTTCAGTTAATGGTACAATAACTAAAGAGGTAACAAACTAACCAAAATGGTAATGTTGAATGTGATGATTTTGCCGAATAAATGAAATTTACCTGTTGGTGGCACCTGTACATGTTATGTATGTATGTCTGTATGTATGTTTTTATATATTTATCACATGAACTGGCCCGAATCGCCACCTGTGTGATGTAGAACAGGACAGATAAGAAATCCGAATTACCCCTGTTGTACGTCATCTACCGGAACTTTCCTGTGTGATGTAGAACAGGACAGATAAGAAATCCGAATTACCCCTGTTGTACGTCATCAACCGGAACTTTTTTCCTGTGTGGTACCATTCATACATCAAATATATAAATTATTATTTAATTTAACCCTTTGCACCTTGACCCCCTGTTACTCTATGACGTCATCGGACATTTCTATCCGAGCCGGGTTCAAAGGGTTAATACATGCAGGTCGCGATGTGAATTTAATACATGCAGGTCGCGATGTGACATAGACCGATTTGTCGTGATCGCTAGCTCTCATGACATTTTTACAAAAAGTGCCTCGATAAATCAAGACATGGAACCATCATGATTAATAAAATTTCGAGTCGCCAAAACTATAGCTTTTCCCGAGAATCAAATGGAGATACTATCGATAATCTTATTTTTGCTCAGTAACGTCGCGGATCCAGTCGAGTCGTACGGCTCAATGTGGATGTCGTACCTGGTGATCTCAGTTGGCGATAAATCCGAAACCTAAACCTCAACGTAAGTTCAGCTGAATAAATGAGTACAGTATAATCTTCAGGAAAGCGACATTGGAGGCACAAGCATAAAATCATTCGACTAACAACGATAAATTTCCTTCATCACACAAATACTCCACAATTCTTGCCTGGAATCAAACCAGTAGCGCGGCGTATCATGTAAGGCTGTATCGAAGACATCAGCTTTTGAGCTGTGCAGCGCTGTGTTATCTGATGTACTTTGAAAGTTGACTCAGACAACACTCAAGACAGAGTTTCCATCGAGTAAAATTAGGATGTATCCACGGGGAGAGATATATGTCACTGCAAACATCAAAGTCTGTAAGTCGAAAACATTGACGACCGAGATCAGGATTGACCAGCTGACCGTAAGTAAAACACAAATCGCAACGAAATTCATGCAATTTGTTACTATAATTTTGATCCATCTACGTCAAAAGAAAAATAAGAGGACGGTTCATGTGATAAATATAGAATCCCTTGGTATTTTGCTTTGTTTCACGTCATTGTATACTCATGCTTTTCGCAGAGCCGCACAACTTATCGCCTTTGGCTTCAAGTTGTATGGCTCCGTGAAAAACACTAGTATGTATATACGGTACATATGTATGTGTATGTGATTCATGCACGCATGCATGCATGTACTGGTATGTATGTGTTAACAAATGCACCTATAATTTTACATTAGTTTAAGATGTGTTGTATCTACCTTTCTGTACAGTAGCATTTTGATGGGCCAAAATCTTTCATGTTTGTTGGGAAGTGAAGAAGCATATGTGTTTTTGATTTCATCAGCAGCTCTGGATGTTCTTCTTTTGCCAGCATTACAAACCTCCTTACCAACTCCTGTAAACGCTCAAGACTGTCCTTTTCAACTTTACCCTGGTACATCTCACAAAATATCTAAAATAAACCAAAATAGAAAGAATCGACGATGACAAATTGGTTTAAGAATTAAACATATATCTCTCGGGCTATGCATAATGACTACATATTTAAACAGGCAGAATAATAAAAAGACGCTGCACTCAAAGACCCTCATATAGAAAAGTACAAGTAGTATTTCTCGCACATACACATCATGATCACATCAGAAACAAGCATTGATGCCATTTACTTGAATATTGTCGTAATCTTTATTTTCTCTGTCACATGACTAGCCTTTGAAAATGGTGGAAATTAAAAAATGAGGTTAAAACGTTTTTATTTACATGTCACTTTTAACACCTATGACAGTGTTACATACTTTTTCATTATCTAATGGGTCTTAATCAAAGTCAAAGAAAATTTTTTGGAAAAAGGGAGATATTTTGATATCAGCTTTTTATACATTCGCAGTTATAGTGTCTTTAAAGCAAACATGATTTACCTCTGTCAAAAGTTGCCAAAGTTTCCTTTTCCCTTCTGACAGGAACTCATGCAAGAGAAACACTCCAACTTGGGCCCACAATTTAAATTCTCTTCCAACAAAAGATCTGTAGCCTGTGATACTGCTAAGTCGACCACTGTGAGCTGTCCAATCATATGACTTAAGATTATAAAGGAAATAAAGTGATGAATATTAGTATACTACTGTAAATTCAATATTGTATCTATATTAAACTTAAAATCAAATATTTTAAATCATCTGGACATTACCCTGTCAAAAATATATCAAACATCCCAATATGCTATACAGTATTTCAATACACATTACTCGCTAAATTTGTTATTTGAAGCTTGTACGTTCTGGCCATATCACAACATTTGGCATATTGTGAAGTTAAATTACTCTCGATGATTTCATACACTTCCGCCCTGTCCTGGACAAGCATATGAGCAGACCTAAATTGTTTCTGTAACACCTCTTATAATAGCACACATGCCCATGAATATCGCATATCACAGTTATAGTGAAGAGATGTTATAACCATGGTATGTGCCAGTTATACTTGAAAAATCAATGACCCGAGTGTCAACCTGCACAATCATTTTACCTTATTAATTTGCTTCACAAGTTTTGTTAATTTTGGAAAAAAAACTTTATGTCGAACACAACCTACCTTGAGTTTCAAGTCGATTGTCTGTTTCTGGTCATCCGAAAGGAGATTAAATGTCATGGTGCTAAGATCTTTAACTGTTCCAAGTAGAAAACAATGTAGCCTTTCATATGGAGTGTCGCTAAAAAAAAAGAAATTTTATGGTTGTTAAATGCAAAGTTATTCTTGCATGCACTTTTAACAATGCAACTATCCTAGTTAACAGATATAATAAATGACAAGTTTTATATCATTTATAATATACTGTTGCCAGTATATGTGTGACAATAACATGTCTGTAATCTTGTGAAATATGCTACAAATCATACAAATCTTAGTAGCTAAAAATTGTATGATTTGTAGCATATGATGCGAGTAAAACAAGGTCAAGCAACTGCCATAAATTTTGAATACTTCCTGCGAGGCTGAAAGTTTGGAACTCACAGAATTCCTGGGTTATGTGGGTCAGGATGGAATCAAGGGTGCAAACAAGGGAATAATGACTGCAGTCAACCCTAGAAAGAGAGAATGTGTGGAGATATGTCGGGTGACAGTTTTTGATGTGGATAGATAGGTCCATGCAAGGAATAATACCAGAAAGTAAGACTGTGGGAAGCTAGAGCCTAAGGGGATCATATGTGTTGTGATACGAGGAGATACTTGACTGTACGAACACACATGGGAAAAGTGAAGAGCTGAGGGTAGGTAATTTGAGCATAGGGTATCATGGTGATGATAGAGGCCTGGAGAGTCAGATCAAGGGGACAGTCGTATGAACCCAGGTGGAGAACATGAAGTAAACAAAGGCATGAGCCTATGAGATCATGGTGATAATCATAAAATATGGGTAGTCAGACAGGTCTACAACAGAAAAAATACCATAATTATATGGTGTCGCTCAAATTTGATCAGAATTGGTATATACCAGGATGGGAACCAATGATCAACAATAAATGTTGTTTCTATCTGTTCGGTGGAGGAAAATTCCACATTGATGTTACGACAATGATTTCTGCACAGTACAACCAGAAAAACAACAAGAAATATTGAAACCAGAAAAACAAGAATGACAAAAGTAATTAAGGTCTGAAACTTTAGGTACTGGAGGTCAACTTTAGCAACATGCATAGCAGAAACAAGCCCCTCTTAGTTTGACCATAGACGGTCTTCACCCCCTCTACCGTCTATGGTTTGAGCATGTCTTTAATATGTAACAGTTCATAAACAATGACAAGAAATGACTCAAGATCAGTGGGGTTTGCCTGTTTCTTACTGGCATGCCATCACTCCTGCACATTTGTAGGATTTCCCTTCTTTTACCTCATTTGCACATTTTTGACACTGACATGTTCATTTGAACAAATTCACATCTCAACCCCTGCATCTACCTGTAAAACAAATACTGAGATGGTAGCTCTGGCGGTATGGGAGCCTTTGTGTGTTACGGACATACATCCGCACATACATACCTACAAATATACAGACATACAGACGCCATTGACTCATCATGATCATATAAGCTCTTTTTGGTATTTATATACAAAACCAAATATGAGCTAAAAATGATGATTATGTGAAATAAAGACAGGTGACTCAAGCTAGGGGATCATCTTCTATTATATGGATCTGAGAGAGTCAGACAGGAAGACAAGAGAGAAAAGGAAGCATGTACGAGGTAATACTTTCTGTAAATTGCAGTCGGCAAAAAGTTTGGAGGGAAACAAGTTGACAACTGACATTTATCAAGGACCTGAAGGAAGCAGTGTAGCAAGTTCACAAAAAAAATCTGTGTCAAAAACACAGATTACATATAATGCACCCTTAAACATATTCCATAACCTCAATTTCTGTCTGTTGCAATTTGTTTGTAATTATAACAAATACCGAGAGTATGACTACTTACAGACTTCCTCGAAAGGCAGAGAGATTTCCTTCCATAAGTGGGTTGTCTTTCTCTCGAATACCAAAATCACCTCTCAGTGATTTTTTATCCCTAAATATTAAAAGGATACATGTGATTGAACTGTTGGTGTAAGAACAGAATCACTTGAAAAACTTTATTCTGAATCTGAATCAACAAACTCTTTAAATTTATTCATGTCCATGAAAAATAAGGCATCATATTTGACTAGGTATCCAATTTTTATGGAATCCATGGTGCACAGTATCTCTCAAAATATGGTATGAATATGAGGTAAATGTGTTAAATTTTATGCATCATACTAAATTTACTAAAATGTATACATACTTGTCTGATCGTCTTGTTCTAATATCTTTTATTGCATCCAATGTGTCACTCTTCATTCTGATGTTCCCAATCTTCGTTGGCTCATCCATAATATTATTTCTATCAACCTAACGAATGAAATTAAACATAGATGTCATATAACTTCAATTAAACATAATTGGTAATAAAAATTTCACTAAATTTGAAAAAACACTATCATAACATGCCTAATATTCATTCCATATCGTGATTTGCCAAAATACGTCACATGATGATAAAATAGATGCAAAATTGACCGTAGTGTCGTTTGCAGCTGTGAACATAATGGTAGATGATGATCACCCAGTGTAATCAATGAACCGCTCTCTTTAACAACAAGATTTTCTGTTCAAACTGTGTATGAACTTGAACAGTTCATCAATACTGGTATTTATTTGGAAGAAAATGATACTACTGTTACTGCTGTATAGAAGTCGCAATGAAAACTTCTTAAAATGGATTGTTCCAGTGCATAATATAAAAAAATATTAACAACCATAACATAATGCAACATGAGTGTGTGGTGTGATATAAACACCACACTCACCACACTACCTTTGAGCGCTGTAATTTTCTCCCTCCAAAATTTTAGTGCAAAATTTTACCAATTTTCATGAAATTTTCTGTAATGTTTTGATAATTTTGGACCAACTGGACCTCACATTTCATTAGCTACAGTTTTCTCTCTAAATTTTGGCGAAAAGCTGAGAAAAATTGACTGGGCTTTACTTTATGAATGAGACAAAAATAGACTTTGGCGCTCTAATGGTTAATTGAGCTATAACCCCAGTTGATTACCTAGTGTGGTCGTATGTTACCAAAATCACATCATTACACCCCTCGGCCTACAGCCTCAGTAGTGATGTGTTTTTGTAATGCGATGCCCCTTTTGGGTATTTAACTGGAGCAATAGTCTTCATGACTGGGGTATAGATGTTTACTCAAACATGCCAAAAATTTGATCGTGTGTCAAGTCAATATGAAAGCATGCACAACATGAACAGTTTTTGTGTTAGATAGTGTACTTACATCACACAATCGACAGAATAATCTGCTACTTGTACCAAGATGATTAACAATCTCCGACTGACGAACGTTGTCACCTAGGACAACAAGCAAAGGTGAAAATACCAGTACTTCACACTTGAGATGAGCATCATATGCAACTATTCCTTGCGTCTCCAATATTTTCAGTTCATCAACCAGGGGCTTTGTTAGTTCCAATGCATCAACACTGTCAGATGATGTGTAGTAGTTCATATTGGATAGTTTATTGTTTTCCTTGTTAGGTAAACCAGCCAACATTGAAAGCCAGACACTCATTGGATGCCATTTGTGGGTTGTAGTGGCACCAACATCGTCTGAAAATATAATGACAGGTACAAGGACAACGGGTTTGCCACTGCTCTTTTGTTTCATCGGATGGCCATCTACCAGCAAGTCAATACTCTGTAATTGAAATGAAAATTTGGTCATCC
>LD345518.1:130818-145998 GCA_001465055.1 Ptychodera flava
TTGGATTTCAACTTTCTGTAAGCGAGAACGAGGGCGGTGTGACCTACACGTGCACTGCTAGCCATGCCACATTTAGTGAACCAAAAACATGTCATGTCGGTCCGTTGAAAATAGGTAAGTGACATCATAACCTGTGAAGGATTAAAATAAATACGAGATAGAAGACAGTTCGCGATACTACAAATCGTGAAAGTAATGCATATTATGATCCATAAAGTGAATGTTCAATGGAAGATCACATTTGGATAAAATACACAAAAGCCTGGCAAGACTGAAGATTAGTGGACACAGACATTTCGTTTTAATTGTTAGTAGGGAATCTACTCATATGATCACTCTTTTAGAACCCTCTGAAAATTCCTTTTGATTCGCGATAAACGGTGTGTCCACTACTATTCAGTCTTGCAAACAACCTATTTTCACTTTTAAGATGACAACTATCGAAAGGGTTAAGATACTAGCCACATTCCACATTTTATGAACAAATCTACAACAGCATTGTTTTATTCATATGTTAGTTTCGCTGTCATTGCAATGAAAGCAGGAAAAATTGATATTTCTGTGCCCTTGCACAGTGGTCTGTCTTTTCATAGCCATATTATGAGTTTCGATGTTACAATTTTACATTTGTGATTTTCTCTTTGATTGTCACACCAGAATGGATCAAAACGTCTCCAAAAAGCGCCACAGTCTTCCCATACGGTACAGTAACTCTAGAATGTCAGATTGGCCGGAAAATCGGAAGTGTCGTTTGGTACAAGGATGAAGTGGCGATCACTAGCGACACGACAGTAACCAATGGCAACAGCCGATACCTGGTAACGGGCGATCGTACCAACAAAGAATACAATTTGCTTATAAACGACATCCAAGCTGAGGACGCAGGGTACTATCAGTGTGGTATGGTCAAGTCGACAAGAAGAAGACGAAAGCGAAGTGTGGAGGGTCGATCTGAGTCGGCGTATCTCCACGTTGATAGTAAGATTTTACATCTTTAAGTAGTCTTGAATCGGTGTGCTGTTTGCTATTGTGACCTCAGACAGTCACGCCTCTTATCTTTTGTCGGGTCAGGCTGGAGGTCAAATATTTTACTGGTGGAACTAACGCGTCAACAAAGCACTGACTAAAAAATTGATTGGTTGATTGATTGATTGATTTGCGAAATAGAAGGTTGATTCGGAAAAGTCCAAGAATAAAACCGACTGTTGTTAGTACAATGTTGCCCTGTGCGTATATAATTCTGCAGGCCCACTGCAATTAAACCTGTGAGCAGAACGTCATGTTCTGTAATATTAATATTAATACTGTGGTTGTGATACAACGATCACGGTTAGTTTGAAATACACTGAAAGTCGGGTAAGTTTTGGGAAAGCTTTCAATATCAAAGCATTCATTCCGGTGGCATGTCCTCACCCGATTGGTAATTTTGAATGAATGTAGATCGAACAGAAATACAAGACTGGATTTCAAAACAATGTCACGTTCGTGGGGTGGCATTGTGTTGTGGTTTGTCCTTATTTGCATGTATTTTCTATTGGAATCCAATTAATAGTTGGACACATTGACTTTGAGATGCATCATATCAGCATTTGTCATTTTTTTTCTCAGCCACAATCCCACATCTGTACATGGTGCCAGCTGATCGAGTGTCACGTGAAGGTTACAGCGTGGAAATGAAATGCGCCATAGTCAACAAGGAAGTAAACTCTCAGTTGCTATGGTACCAAGACGACATTTTGATAAGTACTGATCGTGATGTTGAAGAAGGTTATAGCAACAGGTATGTCATTTTGACATAATTAATGTATGAAGCGCAACATAGGTCTGTAAGGGTATTCATTGATGCAAAATATATATCAATGTGCGATGTTTAAGTATGTAAATTTATGACGACTCATTTTGAAAGTTGCAAATTGATATTTAGCCTGCCTTGGTATATTATCATAGTAGCATTATGTCTTTTTAGATCTCTAACAGGTTTCACACTCCAAACTCCCAATATCCACCTATCTTTCTCATTCGTTGAAAGCCAGTGACAGGCACCACTACCAACGGGACAAGTTTCCACCTACTTATTTTGGGGGGTCTCACTATTTCTTAAAGTATACAACTGTACTTGCATGCTACATAAAGTCAAAAACAACAATATTGATACATCAATCAAAGACACTTGATCATTCAAGTTGTCCTAATGGTGCAAGCCATTATTCTTGTGATAGTTTAGCTTTCAAAGTCGGCTTGACAGGGTTTTAGTAATTTCTTTTCATTCATACTTTGTGATAGATTCTCCATAACTGGAAATGAAGATAGAGGAGAGTATTTCTTGAATATACGACCGGCGGTGAAAAATGACGCCGGGGTCTACAAATGCCAGTCAACCGGAAGTCAATCAAAATCATCGCTTCCGGTGCAACTGACGTTACGAGGTACGTCATAAACAACCAATAAACCCTGGCGTCAATGCGATTCGGTAGATAAAATCCTAAAATTGCCAGTCAAATTTAGGTGTTTACAGAAGATAATTCTTAAACATTAGACACACATGAAAACATTATAAAATAGTAAAATCAGAGAGAATAAGAGGAAAGAGAGGGGGGAGGGGGCCATTGGCCATTCACAGTCATATATTATGTTAATTAGCTTGGCTCATAGAAAACAAATTATAAGATTCATTTACGCTTGTTCACGTTTTCTTTCTGAACCGTGAATCAAAACAAATCCGAGATGAAATTTTGACCATGAAAAGGACACAAGTTTTCCAAATAAGTGAACAGTGATGAAAGTCAAGGACACCATCAACCGTATACAAAATCATCTAATGTGCTTTTAATGTGTTTTTGTTGAGACACGAAGTCGTGCGTTACTAGACTCTCATTTGTATTGCCACCTGTAGATGCCAAGCCTCCAGGTTTGGACTACCCAGCATGCAGCGGTCCATCCGAAGATGAATTGCAAACTGGCAGCAATGTGACAATAACATGCACATCACGTGGTGGGGACCCCATGCCAACTTTGGTATGGCAACATGACAATGATCAACTCGTGCCTGATTTCACAGTCTACGGCCACCAGTCCGTTTCAGTATCGCTACAACTAGTGTTGACCTCTGACCTCCAGGGAGCTACTTTCACGTGTTCGTCGGATCACGTGACTTTCGCGCAGCCAAAAGAGTGCACGATTGGTCCCTTAAACGTCATAGGTAAAAGAAAAGTTATTGTGTTTGGCCGATGGATTATAAGCTGCGTATGTGTAATATACGTTTCACTCCCCGGCACAGTTTTCGATTTTTCAGCCGAATCTGTAGGAATGAATACTGCGCGTGTGCAATGATCCAGAAAAATAGGATGTAATGTCTTTGTTATAATTATCTGTTATTGACATGTAGTCATTTGAGACGTGATCGGCAGGGTCACATTGGAAGAAAAAATGCATCTTTTTGCTATTGTGTTCACCGATACGACACGTGTTATCCGTCTCAGATAAATCTGGTGGTGTTTAGATGTTTCAGATACACAGATACCCCGAAGACAAAATGTACAGTAATGAAGAAATCTCTCAAAACGATTTTTAAATCGTTATCAATCTCCGCCTTGCATATTATTTTCTTCCGCAGAGGAGAAGCATCCAGACTGGCAAGCCCTGGTTATCGGCTTATCCGTCATGGCTTTTGTTCTGCTTGTTATTGTCATCGTTATCATAGTGATGAAATGCGCCAAAGTTTGCAAATGTACTTCAGCCAAGAAAGGTAGGCAGGCATTGTTACCCACCAGTATTTTATGTAACATGCAAAAGTGTCGATGCCTGACGTGTTGATTCTTTCTTCTTTCTTTCTTCTTCTTTCTTCTTTCTTTTCCTAGTATTTCAGTCATGTGCAGCACTGGATACACTCAGAAGTTACACCACTGTATACATTCCTTTAACACCATGCCTGTTACAGACCTGTTCATACACACCTGATACCTGACCACTTTTACAGGTCCTGTAAAAGAGGTCATTTCTTAGGGACTGTTACAGGTACTGGCCCAGGCCCTGTTAAAGGCATGTACTGAAATCTGCCTGTAGTTTCTTGCTTTTCATTCTTCTATTTCCCAGAGTATGTTTAAATACAAAGTATTCCAGCCTTGTCAACACAATGCATTGTATACAATGCGAAGTCTGCAATGTACAATGTTGCTAGCCCTAACTAAGATTCATATGCCAAAGTTTACATTTTGAAACTCACGCGCATACAGCCTTGCGTTTGTTAACGAACTGAACGGTTGCCATTTCGACACTTTGACAGTGCAACAAAAAAGCTTTGTATGTTGCAAACCGATGTGTTCATGCCATTTTGTCATTCTGAATTCCAGGCTGGAAATAAAGACACTTTCAAATATATCGGCCTGACTATTACAATGATCACGTTGGTATCAATAAAACTGAAACCCGTTTGACTCGCAAGTTTCTTTGCTGTTCTTTTCAATCATAGTCGAATTCGATCCGTTTCCTCTCAGGGACGTTTACGTAACGTAAGGTTACATATTTTGATATAACCGTAGAAAAAATATAAGTTCAGATTTCAACCATAACCAGTGTCTCCAAAAATTACCCACAATCGTTAGTGTTAATTTAAATAAATGGATTCGTCTCTCACGACTTTTTTGTTAACAGTTGAAGAAGATGAAGTCACTGTTGTCAGAGTCGATCCTGAGAGAATCGACAGTCACAGCGCCAACACCAGCGATTCTGCGGTGCTGAATAACTTAGACAAGCCGGGCAAGGCTAACAAGGACACCTTTCTGTACAGCAAGGCTGCCGATACGGTTGGCCCTCAGCAGCCAAGAACTTTCTACCCGCATCACACAGAGGGTTACGAATACAACGACGAGAAGTCCGACAAGTCAGCGAAAGCAAAACGCAGGCTGCATAACAGGAACGTCGTCGCGCCGCAAAATGTTGAAGAAACGCCCGCCAAGGCATTTACACCGACAGAGGCAACAGTTGCTCGGAAACAAGGTGAAGAAGAAATTGATAAAGACGACAGCCGCCTTGACGACAGAAAGGGAGATGGTCGTAGATTTTCTGAAGACGATGTCAGCAACGGGTCGGGCGATGTGAGTTACGCTGATAGCTATGAGGATAAACGTGGTGGAAGACGTCAAAGCGACAGCTACGACGATGAGGGCTATCGAAGGCCTTACAGTGACGACGAAGACAATTCAAGACGAAGAAGAAACAGCGGAGAGTATGACGATGGATCTCACAGACGGCGTTACAGCGACGATTACGACGAAGACTCTTACACAGAAAGTTATAGCGACGATGATGATTATTACTCCGATCGAAGACGATACAGTGACGAATACGACGATCGAAGACAATACAGCGACGAATACGATGATCCGCGGCGATACGATGAACGACGACGATACAGCGACGATGGCGACAAACGACGACTATACAGTGACGACGACGACGAATCACGGCGATATAGTGACGACTACGACGACGAATCCTATCACAAACGATACAGTGACAGCTACGACGAAGATTCGCGCCGAACACCTTACAGTGACGATTTCTCCGATTACTCTGACCGAAGGCGTCACGATCAACGGTACTCAGCCAATCGCATTTCAGACTCTCACGGTCATTATGCAGAAAATGACCGTCACGATCAGGAAAGACACGGCCGATACAGACGTGACCCTAAAGCCCACAGACAACACTCCGATGATGATAGAAGTCATAGACCTGGTCACAGAAGTTCATCAGATCGCCATGGCAACAGACGTGATCGTGGAGTTTACCGATCTGACGGTAAAGGTAGCAGGGACCATAATGTAGACAGAAAGGAGCGCCCAACAACTGGTAGGAGAGACGCCCGCACAGACTGGGACGCCGGGCAGGAGAAGCATGCGCATTTTGAAGACGAACGCGAGTCAAACAGGAGAAGCGGTAGAAAAGTGGCTGAACATACTGATCCTCAGGGTGAACGTGGTGTTCGGGACCATGTCGAGGTCGAGTATGCCACCGTGCAGAAAAACAAAGTTGCACGAGATGCGATCCAGACTTCACAAGAAACACGTCCCTCTGAACGTGAAACGTTGACACTGAACAGAGACAATGCGAAACATCGGGGTAACGACGCTGATGTTCTAACAAGCAAACATCGAGGCGATAAAACAGACTCGGAAGAGGGCGAGAAATCCGAACACAGCAAAAGATCAGCTTCTCCCGCAGACGATGCTGGAACTTCTCGTCCTGAAGCAACAGCCAACGATGACATTGGGGAGTCTTCTCACCTTAACAGGGGAGGCGATGACGACATAGAGATGAAAGAAATGCCATCAACCAAAGATGATAAGCGACAAAGTCGGTCACGCAAAAAGAAATCCAAGAAAAAGAAGAAGAAGAAAGACAAGAGAAGTAGCTCATCCAGCTCTTCATCAGACTCAAGTAGCGACGAAGAAATCAAAAAGAAAAAGAAGAAAAAGAAAAAACGTGAATCGTCGAGTTCTTCTTCTGAGTCAAGTAGTGACGTGGAAGATGAAAATCGCGCCAAATCAAAACACAAGTCAGACTCAGAGAAAATAGACGCGCCCGATGGAAAAAGGACGAAACATAGATCGAAATCACGTGACAGCAAAGACGAGACCAAAACGAGACAACGTGATGGCGAAAACGAAGACAAATCTGAATCGCGTGACATGGAAGCAGAGGCCGCGAATGAGCGAACGTCAGGTTCTGGAGAAAAGTCGAAGAAGAAGAAGAGGAAGAAGAAACATTCTTCAAAATCACGTGACAACGATGAAGGCAGAGCAGATAGTCGTGGAGAGTCAGCTGTTGGAGAAACTGAAGGCAATGACGTCATGGCGGCACGTGACAACAACGATGCGAATGCAACTGAAGGGCCACTTAATGACGTCACAGGAGGTACAACCTTCAGCGTAGTAAATGAAACTGACGACCGAGACCAAGAAACTGTGGTGGCAACTGCAAATGACGGCATCACAAGTGGTAGCCATGGCGATAAGAAACATAAGGTAAGACACAGTGAATTCAGGAACATGATAGACAAGCATCCGATATTGAATATACAGGGTATTAAAGATAGTCTTTCAATTTGGTAATGGCCTGTCATGTACCACGATTATCACGCCAGGACGCATCACTTACCAATGCTTGTCACAGATCAATGACATCTGAACATTGAAAGATGCAAAGAAACTATCAGCATTATATACTACACCTTTTTAGCTTTGATCAAAACAATCTCTGACTACTATATTCGTAGAAAGAGATACTGTATCTTGCCATGTACAATACGTCATGATGACACAAATCACGCTATGTAAGAATTGTTCTCTGAATTAAGTTGTGTACAGGATTTACATTTTTTGTTGTTCTTTATTGTTGTAAAGTTTGTCTCTTGTATCCTTGCTTAATTGTGTATGGTTAGTTGTTTACTCTTTCTTTGTTTTGATCCAATAAACAGTTTTTAGCTGTCTAAAATAAACTAAACAACAAAAACAGCAAAAACAACAACAACAACAACAAATAATAATAATAATAATAATAATAATAATAATAATAATAATAATTCCACCTAGCATTGTAATTGACTTCATTTTATCGACACCACTCAATCAGTCCAGACGATGTTCATTCATCTTGTCTGAAATAAAGTAAACAACAACAAACACAAAAAACGACATCAACAACAACAACAACAACAATATACATCGTCGTCATCATTTTGATTTCATTTGATTGATGCCATTCTACCAGATCAGGTAACTCGTGATTCCTGTGTCTATATCCTACTGTATGAGAAATCAATAACATCATGTGACAATGGTTTAGAATTATGTTAGTGGTTTTTTTATCTTTTCTTCTCTGATGCAGAAATCCAAGAAGAAGAAGAAAAAGAAGGGAAAAGATTTGGATGAATTTCCCGAAGAAAGCAACATTGATCAACAGTGATATTTACAAGAAACAGATCACCAACAAAAATTTACTAATTTATAGCTATGATACCTTATATCACGGATACTCTACTCCAACCGTGCTTAGTTGAACATCTCAACAGTGAAATACTTCATCGATAAAGACACTTTTTAATTGCCGAAAAGTACGCTTGAGAGCTTTATCTCTATGGCGCGTGCGCAGCTTAACTAAAAGAACACACTTAAAGAGTACATGTCGGACAAATATTGTTACTACAGAAATGTGATAGAATTCTGAACTAGTACATTGTGAAGTACGTTTCAGTAAGTAATTATCACAAAAAGCAGTACTATTTTGTCTTTTCGATGAGCAGGGTGTAAAAATATACATCGGTCGTTTAGTAGTATGAAATTTAGACGGTCGAGGTAGAACGACTTCCAATCTTCAGCAACAACTTGTATAACAAACCACCCATTACCGTCCATGCTTTAAAAGTCATTTACAAGTTCTCATTGAAATACTAGAAACTCCTTTGTTTTTAATTTATGAAGAATTGAATTTGCTGTAAATTGTCTGACTGGCTATTGGTGGTCATTAATGAAAGAAGTATTTATGTTTCATTTATATAATTCAACATGTAACTATTTGAAATGGCAGGAGTTACTACTTATATACCAAAATAGTACCCTTCTGATCTTGTATAAAATGTAAACTTTTTTGTAAATTTACACTTTTACAGGAAGAAAATATGGTAATCTGTTTCATAATTGTATTTTGACGATTGGAATTATTTTCACAAACGTGACTGTAATATCGATTTCTGTATAATATCTTAAAACACGATTGGAACTAATTTGGGATAATTGGATTTTCATATTTTTCAAATTTCTTAAAAATGTTAGGCGCCCTGTAGTTTTATGTTGCAATATTACAAATTACTTATAAAAACAAATGTGTAACGTAAAAGGAAAAGCAGGTGAGGTTACATTTGTAAATGAAATTGACATTACTTCACCATCCAATTATCCCAAAATAGTTCCAATCGTGTTTTAAATAGAATATAATGTATGATTATAAAACCAGGATGCTACATACCATAAATATAGTGTAAGAATTGGCCACTCTCACACTTTAAAGAAATAGATTAGATTGAATAGATTTTCAACTTTTGCCTCAAAGCTTATATCTCACATTTGCTGTAAAAAAGTTTTTGTCGAGTCGTTTTTTCAACAACAAAGTCAGGAAACAAAAAGCCCTAGAAAGTGATGATTTTTTGACATAGTGATATAAATTTCATGAACTCGCGAGCTTTAATTTAATTATGAAGCCTAATTGATAATAAAAACTTTTGATTTAACACCCACAGTACAGAAAGTGTAAGTCATGCTGTTTTCTGTATTTTTCAAATTACACCATCATGTTAAGTTGTCGCATCAATTGTGCATGTATTTATAGAACGAATTATTTCCACGTTCACGATCTCAGTGTTTGTTATATATTTCTACAGAGTGTTCTGTTTATAACTTGAGAGTCTGAAAAATTGGATGAGGTGATATCTTCGGATGTTATTCAAATCTCATACTTATAATATGTTGAGTGCGGCATCGGCATTTCCCAGAGGTACGATTGCTTGGCTTTGGCGCTGTTTTCCAGATTCTCAATGTCGCCAAAACTGCGCATGTGCAGCATGGTGGTAAATGCCAATCAGTCAACCAGCTACTTATACTATGTACATGTAGTTGATTTCTTGTGGTCGCATTAAGTAGGCAGACTGCTAGCCCATCGAACTAATATCATGCTGTCGCATTAAGTAGGTAGTCTGCTAGCTCATCAAACTAAATAGCATCCTGTAACCTTTGAACTGTGTTTTACCGGAGAATCTATTTTAACAGAAATTTCACTGCTCACGTGACCTAGTAGTGTAACAGGTAGAATATCATATATTGAACATTTTAGTTAGTTTAGTTGTAGGAAATAACTTGTGTACTAAATACCGTACAAAATCATAAAGCATGTTGTAATAGCATAGAAATACTGTTCAGTCTTTATTGTGCAGAGCCACGAAAATTGCCATGGTTACCAGCGAAAATGCCAAAAGCTAGTCTGCATACAGTGTCTTCGTTTACCTGTCCCTTCTTTCGACATTTTGATTTATAATGCGTTTTTTAAAAAGATTCGGATAGTGAGTCCTCTTATTCACTAGATTTGACATGATTAAAGCTGAACGGTTTTGTATAATGTCTGTAACCAGGGGACGACAAAGGCGACGCACAGACACTGGCGCCATTGGAGCCCGCGGCACTTTTTTCCTGCACCCTGGTCCGTACAACCGCAGTACCATCTGACATAATTTACACAACCAACTGTATCTTCACGTAACAAGCCAACTATGAAATGCGCTAGTTATCAATTTCAGAGAACAATAGGCAAGAAGTTTATGGTTTTAGTATTGCAGATATAGTGAAAACCAACCCCAAAACCACCGACGGTTTCAAGACTGTGTATTTTCCTTTCCATGCACAACACTTCCTCATGTTACTTTTCTGTCATTTTAAAATTAATTGTACATTGAAATTTCATGTTTTATATGATGAAATAACACTATCATTTATCTGTCTTTTTGCGATAAATATGTTGTCATGTAAAGGGCAGATTACCGAATATCGAATATTTTTAAATGTATATTTAGAGTAAGATCTTTGTCATGTTAAAGATAAGTTTCCGTAAAAGGGTTTGGAAAGACAGGGTTTCCGAACGTTTAACAGCCTACTAATAGGTCTGCAACAATTACTTGCAATTGACGAAAGAATCATTTTAGGGCATTTTAAGAAGAAACAATGTCACTCTAAACTATTTCCGGCAAGGCATGTGGTGCAAACGACGTGGCAGAACTAACTCTGCTTATGTCAAAATGATAAAATCAATTGGCAGGGGTCAAAGGTCAGTCAGTAGGTCGTCTTATCGATTGGTTCTTATCGATTATGTGAATAAAATAAAGTGGAATCCTAAAGGCTTGTACGTACTGTAAAATCCTAAAATTCAACATGATGTATCGTCATAGTTAGGTTTGTGAAACGTTACGGGTGGCATAACATTTGCTCCAAGGCAAAATACTAATCGACCAAGTGCATCGACTCGAAGCTGGCGATTTTCCCGACAGCCTTGCTTGATTTGCTGTTTTCATGCCGTGAAAATGTGAAATTAGTCGAGATAGCATTTCAGGAGTAACACTTCAACCCTGGTTTTAGCTAACGACTGAATATCACACTCGATATCAAATAGTAATGTCATGTAGATAACTGAATTTTACATGTCATTTTCATGTTTACTTGCTAGTTGCTGTTAAAGTTAAGCCTGATTGCACGTCTGTGTGATAATATAGCATGGTTAACATCGAATAAATCTAGAGAATTACATACCTACATTTCGAAATATTTACTTAAAACCCTGTCTAGTAATCAAAAATGTCTTTCTTTTAAAAATCGCGGTGCCACTTATAGCTGCTTGAATCATATTAAGCTATTTTTTTAAAACTTTCATAAGAGCGTCAGTACTCATTTTCTGAGTAGTGTATATCGTAAAATATGGAACAATCTCATTTTTTGTAAAGAACAACAAGTTGTAAATAAGCATTGTACAATATTATTTTGTAAGCTTGTGTTTATGATTGATAAAATTGAAATGTTTCGTACCAGTTTTAGAAAACGATGAAATAAAATGTGCATAGTTTGACTGACATTCTGTTACGGATTTTTAAAACGCTATTCCATGAACGAATAGGATTAAGGTAGTAGACACCTCGAAAGTGGCAGACCTAAACTTTTGCTCAAAATTTTCTTAATGAAAGTTTCGGCCATTATCTTTCAAAAGTAAGAATTAAAGTGTGGGGGTCACCGTGCAAAGTAGCGTTTACCAATATTTGGAATTCAAAATGGCCGCCATCCTTGTGTTGACTGTACGGGGAAATAAATTTCCGTCTTTTTGAAAAACTAGGACGATGAATTTTTTTCTTACGTCAAGATCTTAGCCCTCACAAGTGGTGGACCAGAACACTATTGGAAATATAAGGATCCGAACTTATGACACTTCAGTAAAATAGCAGTCAAAAAGGGCTGTACATTCAGAAATTTGCAAAAAAAATATGTTCTGTTAATATTACATTATATACCTGTTCTGTCTGGCTTTTAAAATACCAGTGATCGCGTGGCCGGCCTGAATGTCAACTGATTCCGGTGCCAAAAAATATAATGTGCTTGCCTCTACCTTTGTATAGGAAGAGAACCAGTGCCCCTCTAACATTAGAATATTCATGTTCTCCAAAGTCTGTTAGAGTAACATTAACACATCTGACGTGATTATGGTGTCATTGGATCTTTTTTGTCTCTTCTCGCATTGCGATGTCCAATAATATTCCGCCTTTCTGAAATACAAGTGAATGTGTACCATTCTTGTATCCCTCCTGAAAGGGAGTAATGTTTCATTGCTGACGACAATAAGTAGAATTGCGCAAATGAAAAAGGATATTATGCATCTTGGGGAATTGAGCCTTGGCTCCGATCTCCATTCAAGCATTAAATTGTAACTATCCTTATGATAATTTTATTATAAAAGTCAAGCAAGGCACATTAGCCCGAGCCTTGCCAATGATATCAATGAT
Source organism: Ptychodera flava (assembly GCA_001465055.1). Lineage (NCBI taxonomy): Eukaryota > Metazoa > Hemichordata > Enteropneusta > Ptychoderidae > Ptychodera > Ptychodera flava. The sequence goes on from LD345518.1 coordinate 143,405, forward strand.
CCATTGATTTCTCTGAAATATAAAATGGTCTAAAATCTCTGAAATTCGTGATAATGAGCAAAATGAGTAATTACTACAAGAACCTTGAAATGTTCTTTGTGTCTATTTATTTAAATTTTCATACCAAATGCCATTTTGTTTAAAGTGTTCTATCCTGCTACCAATATCAGGGGCAAACAGACAGACAATCATACACATCCCCTTGTCTATGATAAGCCACATTTGCTGTTGTCGGGTTAAGAGTCGTTTCTGAATTTCTGGTGTTGGTAGAAACCTGAGTAGATATAGTTTTGCAGTGTAATGCGAGATACGGTTGCCCAAGTATGAAAGGGACATCGGCATGACCGCATGCGCAGTGGAGATATTTTTAGCCAAGACAGTTTTGTGTAAACAGTTTACATCGGCGCACAAGTCGGGGGAAAAGAGTACATCGAGAAAGGACGAATTACTCTCAATGAATGTGGTGTTTGGTCTCATAGGAGATACCGAAGAAGGCTAATGGTTTCGGATTAAACCAACTAAGTCTGGGAACGACAGCAATATATTTTTTAGCTCGGTGGCTGTGTCTAACGACTTTTCTCCAGCGGGTAAGAAGTTTATTGTTGAGATTTTTAAAGTTAAAAAAATCAGCTAGAAGTATTCTAAGAACTCTCTATGCCAAATAACAGTGAAGCCATTAAAATTATATGAATATTTGAGGTAAGCCTAGCTATAGTCTTACACCTTAGTCAAACAAATTAAACTAAGTTACATTAAATGGAAAGTCGCAGACGAGATCTTTACTGTTACCGTTGGTGACGTCATCGTTATTTTGTGCAAACAGCATTATGACGCGCCTTTATGAGTTATCGCAAGTGTACCCACAGTTATGTCACTTGCATGTGATAAAAACGTTTTCATTTGGTTTGTTTATGTATTGCTTGTCGTAAAACCAAGTGAGTTTTTGTGATTGTCTTTGTTGATACTCTTGCCTATCCTTGAACGATTGCAGAATCTAAAGTGACCTCGTTTCTCGCAGTGATCTGTACGTATATACCATGCAGCCTATTCCTTTTCAAGGCAACTCGTAGTTGACCGAGCGTTAACAAAGACCGATTAAAGTGGTAGCGCCTGGCAATGCATATAGTGACTTTTTCAGAAGTTGTTCTCTTAAAGGAAGTGACAGTGACCTCAGAAGGCACAACAATTCTGGGAAGAAAAAACTTTGCCATTGTTTGAAATTCTATGTTAGTGTGCTACGTTTTTTGTTCATGATCACCATTATCCCAAAGTTAGGTACTTCATTACAAGCCGCATTTAGAGTCTGATTGGCCGTGTTAGTAGACTAACAAGTAGAATAAAATGACAGCGTGTTGCCGTGAAAGATTGCAGCACATTTGCCATTGAAATTGTACACAATAATTTATCTTCGTTTGTTGCTCCTTTGTAAATTTCATTTTGCCGTTTCGAAAATGTCCTAATCGATGGTAACCAGTTAAAATCAAAACTGTTTGAAAATCCTAACCCGCCGCCTACCACATTCTTTGTGCGTAAACATTAGTAACGTAATGTTCTGCAAAAATACTCGTGTCACAAGGAATTTTATAGAACAGAAACGCTTTGAAAATACGCTAAAATCTCATGTACTTATGGAGACGTTCTGATAATTTCGCAAATATGTAGTCGTGTGGTAAAAATGAAGTTGACAAACTCTTTAAAGTTCTCAAAATCAAACGTATAGTTATATTTATGACTAATAGACCTTATGTGGCGATTTTACAAACACCGTACGGATGGTGTTGACGTATGTTATTAGAAATCATGTCCAAGAATTTCATCATTGATCTTTGAAGCAAGAAAAAACACATTGATTCGTGTTCATATAACGTATCAGTTGCGAATTGGGAGCTAGGAAAGAAACAAACAAATATGGCCGCCCTTTAGTGCACTCACAAGACAGTGTGTAAAACGCTTCGGTTCAGTCACGGTTGAAAGGAAACTTTTATAAGGACAGTCTAGAAAGGTCAGGGTATAACTATTGCAGGGCGTGTCATCACCCTTAGATTATGTCATAGCGTCTCGTGTGACTAACAACAGTGTCGCCATAACGACCACGCCAAACACAGGGACCTCTAAACTGGCTTTATGAGTGACAAAGAATGGTTCAGTGTCGGATCATGATTTGAAATCTCGAGTATTTGTGAACTTAGCGTTGCGGTTCTTCAACAGTCACCCTACATGTGATTTCTGTAGTTCATCTTGATTTACAAGAAACGCCCAGAGAACGCGATTAAGTCAAAATGCCACACGTCAAGTAATGAAATCAAATTACAATTTACATTCTCCGCTTTCACAAAGTTTAGCCGTTATGCAAACTAAAGGACTCGAACAACTCCCGTAGGTCTACGCTTCACGAGAGAAGCACAGCTTCAAACTGCATAGACTGCATCTTGTGATCAACTGCACTACATTCTCTAACGTTAGCATAACACGACTTCTTGTTCTTTACAACCCCCCCCCCCCCAATAAAATCAAATGAAAGTGGGTATTATTGGACATATCAGCGTAGTCCACAAAATTGCGATTTTCTCAGTTACCTCTTGTTAATAAATAAA
>LD345518.1:152423-171608 GCA_001465055.1 Ptychodera flava
CAGAAGAAGCAGGCACGTACACATGTACGGTTACTGCAGCTGGAAGTTCAAGTTACTTGATGTCGAGGGCAGCAACTGTCATTGTTATTCAAGGTAAGTTCTTGCTACGTTTTTCTCTATACGTCTAGGTTAATCGTTTGTGTCTTTTGAGAGGTTTGATGCCGTCAACGTTGTTGCTGTTCTTCTTCTTCTTTGTAGTGGTGCTTTTGGTGGTGATGCTCCTGATGCTGCTGCTGATGATGATGACGACGACGACGATGACGACGACGACGACGATGATGATGGTGGTGGTGGTGGTGGTGGGGTGGTGGAGAAAGTTTAGTTTTTGCAACAGTACAGAGAATTGCAACTATGATGAAGCAGGCTCTTAACTGCTCTTCTTTGAATCTGAAGATTACCTTTTGACCTGTCGCATTGCCAATGTACATAACATAAAAGCAAATCTCTCATGTCAAAACATTGAAGAGGAAAATTAACCCCAGTTTAATTTTGTTACCAGAGCAAACTATCTCCCAATCACCTACGTCACGAGTTGGAAAACCGGGAGATAACATTACCTTGCTGTGTGAAACAAGACACAAAGTTGGATATCTGAAATGGTATCGAAGTCAAGACAATCAACAAAGTCTTAAGAAGATCAGCACAGACACAAGTATAGAGACAGCATTCGAAGACAGGTGAGTGTCAACAGTAGAACGCCATGATCTAATAAAAAGTCAGTTTGTCGTGAAATGTAACTTTTCAGTGTCAGCCAAGTCTTTCAGAAATTATAGGTACACAACAGCTAAGGGTGTTTACCTCACCAATTCGAGGTCAGATGCATTTGTGTAAATTGTTTTTGTTTTATCAACCTTAGATATTCAATTATCGGTGACCAAGCGAATGGAGAGTACATCCTTCAAATATGCAACTTACAGAACAGCGACGCTGGTCAGTACTCGTGCCATTTGACGGAAGAGGGCGTACAGGGATATGTGAGGTCGTCACTGGCTGAGTTGACAGTAATCACATGTGAGTTATAAGGACAATTCATATTCTAAGTAATTTTCAACATAAAGTTTGCCGGGATTTGAAAGAAGGCAGATTTACATGAAAATGGACCATTATTATAGGTAATTTTCAATGTAAAACGCCACTTTATATAAAGGTCTCATTTTCCCATTTTTGCAGCCTTCCTGTCAGAAGACCACTGCTTGTGCAGATTACGACGAGACTTGTGGCTCTTTCGTTGTGAAAAATAGGTATAGAAATCTAAAATCAACAAGCTCAGATTCACAAATGTAAGGAATTTATCGGTAACTTAGGCTACACTATTTGATTTTTCAGCCCCCGAATTACTCTCACACGACTCCCCGATTTGCCGAATAGAAATGACGAACGACACTCTCTATCTTGGTGATACTGTACTCTTTACTTGTGAGTTTCAAGGCGTAGGATCGCTGCCAGGTCTACAGTAGAGTAAAGACGAGCAACCAATACAACAAATGAACATGGAATCACCGACCGGGGTCAAAGTTGGATTTCAAGTTTCTGTAAGCGAAAACGAGGATGGTGTGACCTACGCGTGTACTGCTAGCCATGCCACATTTAGTGAACCAAAAACGTGTAACATTGGTCCGTTGAAAATAGGTAGGTGACTATTTAACCCATGTTATAAGAAAAGATAAATGTGAAATAGTAGACCTCCACTTTTGCTAATGTGCAGCTTCTCGGAAGCTGTTATCCAATTGGTTGGCTGAATCTTACCATAATACAAAAATACTCCCTAAGTTGCAGTGAAAAGTAAAAATCGACTAATCAGATGTAACCTTCCGAGCACGCTGTACACCAGCAGCCATTTTGTCCTTTGTCCTGTTTTTCTGAACGATTGTTGTACACTGCATATACTTTGCCTACAATGTTGCTAAAATGTGAGGTATACGACTTTGTAAACCCATGCTTATTCACAAGTGTTTGGACACCATCATCGATTAAGTTGGCAAGGTCGATGCAGGGCCTACCAGTAGGTTTGTGAAAAGGTTATGCACTAACTAACTTTGTATGTATATTGTTGTCATTACATGATATATTCTAAGAAGTATTCCAATTGCTAAAGGGCTCTCTTGTACAGGTGTAGTTATCAGCTCACGTCATTGCTTAGATACTAACAATCGTGAAAGTAATGAGGATTAAGAAACATAAAGTGAATTTTTATTGGAAGATTACATCAAGATAAAAGTACACAAAAACCTTGCTTTAGATTAGTGGACATACAAACATTTTGCTTTAATTGTTAGAAGGGAGTCTACTCATATGATCACCCATTAAGTACTCCTAAGAAAATTTCTTTTTAATTCACCATAAACGGTCTGTCCACTTATATGCAGTCGTGCCAACAACATATTTCCACTTTTCTCTAAGATAACAACTATAAAATGGGTTACTAGAGTAGCCATGCTCTGCATTTTATGAACAAATCTACAACAGCATTGTATATGTAAGCATTCGGGTTCGCACATTGTTAGAGTCAGGCAAATTCTAAGCAAACAGTAGTCTGCAGAGAATGGGGCCGGTTGGATCAGATTGACACGGTTAATTTTGACAATAGAGGTCACTTGGGTAAGCTTAGATGGAAATCACTCAAGGAACACACTGAGATGATCTGTTAAATCCTTGTATTGAAATAGGACAACAATCACGAAATTTGCTCATGGACGTTACAAGTAATATTTGAACTCTTGCGCAAAACAACCTGAACTAGCAAAGCTAAACAGTTACGCGTTGATACTTTATGTTATGACTGACGCTGATAAAGGTCCCTAGTCCGATCAACAAGTGTAAGCATTCATTGTTCCAATCTAAACTGTCCAATCAGCTGGTCACATATTGTTGATGCACACAAAGCAGTCTTGTACAATCTTCGCTGGAAAAAGTGTGTTATAACTAATCTTATAGGAACTGTAATGTTCAATATGACGTTCTAATCTAATCTTCCTATTGGATTACCATAGGACATTCCAATAGGATATGTGAACCATTCCTATTGGACTACTATGGGACATTGAAGTAATGTAGGACAGTCTTATAGGACAGTTGTCGCATTCCTATTTGACTACTATGGAACTGTCTAATAGGATATGTATTATTTGAGTACTGTAGGACAGTCTCATAGGACAGGTGTCACATTCCTATTGGACTACTATGGGAGCGTCTCATCGGACATGTCTCAAAATACTATTGGTATAAAATACTATTGGACAGTCATATAGGAGTCCTGTTGGGCTAATTCCTGAAGAAGTCACATAGGAATTTTTGTATGGGAATTTACCCTCAACAACATAAACAGGCAAGCTCTCAACAAGTTTCTTCACCACTCTATAGGCTTTGCTTTCAAATGATCGGCGATTTTGATATTGCCTCTTAGATTAACGTTCTTCACTTTTACTCTGTCTCCTTTGTTTAGTAATGTATCATGTAATCGCTGGTCATATCTCAGTTTATTTTCTTCTTCCCTTTTACCGGCAGCTTTTGTGGCGTGATCATAAGCTAACTCAAAACTACTTCTTCAAACTATTTCTTCAAAACTATTTCATTCACATACGATTTTAGAGATTCTTGTGCAGGGTGATTCAGCTGCGCAGCGAGGTAAATGTAAGGTAAATGTGAATGTTTACCGAACGTTAAGCAGTATGGCAAAAATCCCCCACTGTCAAGTCTTGTACAATTGTGGGCGTGTGCCAAGGGAGCCACATAGTCTTTCCAGTTATTTTTCTTCTCATTGTCCATCATTCCTACTATCTCAAAAAGTATGCGGTTGAAGCGCTCACAAAGTCTGTTACCTTGTTGGTGATAAGGAGTTTTCCACGTTTGTCAACACCTGTTATCTTACTAAACTCCCTGATAATGCGTCCCTGGTAGGAGTGCAGTCTGCTCAGAAATCCATTAGTGAAATATCAACTGCTCAATTAATTGCTTGGCGGAGGTTCTTGCAGTTTGGTTACGCATGCGAAGTTATTGTGACAGCATACTTTGTAAAGTGATCTCTTATGACTAGGACGTCCTTGATACATCTTTTGGATTCCTCTAAAGACAATAAGTCCATACAGACCAGTTCTAAAGGCTGACTGGTTGGTGTAGTCACAAGTTGGGCTCTTATTTTGGTTTCGGCTGGATTTTTCCTACCAGTACACCTTTCACACATTAGAACTTTGTTCTTCACATCTTTAGGACATCTTGGGCCAGTAAAATCTCTGACACAACAGATCAAGAGTGCACTCCTGTCCATGATGTTTAGTGTGATCATGAGCTGCCAATGCAATCTTGTGGTAGGCTTTCGGCACAACAAGTTGATAGTGCCTTTTACAATCTACCCCAGTTCTGCTCCTATACAACACACCTCTCCTGAAGGAAAGTCTTGAGAGCAAGTCGTACTTTAAAATCCATTTTAGATAGAAGTAGTCCCTTGTTCTTCATGTATATCAATCGACTCACTACAGGCTCCTCTCCTTGTAGTTGAATTCAATCATTCATTGTTAAAGTACGGAAGTGAGCATGATCTTCTTTCTCTGGTATGCCATGTAATGTTGTGGGTATCGAATCCAATTGCCCCACATTAATCGCGTCCGCACATTGTTAGAGTAAGGCAAATTCTCAGCTTAATTTAAAAACAGATAATGGGGTTGGTTGGATTCAATTGACGCAGTTAATTTGGACAATAGTTTCAAATGTGATGGTAATCACTCCAAAGAACATGTTTGTAGCTAGCTAACAACAAGAATGAAAATCAGATTCTATTGCATGCATCGTAAACAAGTCGCGAAAAGATGCACTATTTCAATATGAGCGGATTGCCACATATTAAAGGTACTGACTCGACCTTGAAAAGTTGTCTTACACAAGAACATTAATTACTCATAGTTAAACAAGGGTGTTTATTATATTAGCGGCTTTGAAATAATTTCACTTGGTTACACATCCCTTTGTTAGTTTCGCTTTCCTTGCCATGAAAGCAGGCAATATTGATATTTCTTGGCCCCTTCAAAGTGGCCTGTCTTACATTGCCATATTATTAGTGTTTTTATGCTGCAATTTTACATTTGTAATTTTCTCTTTAATTATCACACAAGAATGGATCAAAAAGTCTCCGAAAAGCGTCACAGTCTTTCCATATGGAACAATAACTCTGGAATGTCAGATAGGCCGGAAAATCGGAAGTGTCGTTTGGTACAAGGATGAAGTGGCTATAAGTAGTGATACGACAATAACCAATGGCAATAGCCGATACCTTATAGCTGGCGATCATAGTAATGAAGTATATAATTTGCTTATATACGACATCCAAGCTGACGACACGGGGTACTATCAGTGTGGTATGGTCAAGTCGACAATAAGAAGACGAAAGCGAAGTGTGGAGGGTCGATCCGAGTCGGCGTATCTCTACGTTGATAGTAAGGTTTAGACCCTCTGGTCATCTTGAATTGAAGGTCTGTTTGCTATTATGACATCAGGCAGTGGCGCCTAAAGAGTTTACCGGTTGAACTAACGCATCAATAAAAGCATTAATTGATTGATTGATTGATTGATTGATTGATTGATTGATTGATTGATTGATTGAATGATTGATTGATTTATTGGTTGATTGATTGATTGATTGAATGAATGATTGATTGATTGATTGATCAGTTGATTGATTGATTGGTTAGTTGATTTATTTCTGAAATCGAGCACTGTAAGGTTAAATGTTCATGGATGGAACAAATACACGTCTTTTTGTAACACTTTTTGAAAGCGTTTAGATGTTCAGAAACACTAGGAGTTCAAATTTATTTAAGATAAATGTTCAATTTAACGTATTCAAATGTTGAACACTACAGTTTATGGCTTCCCAATGAATTGATGGCGTTACATTTTGATGCGGGATGGAATAAGAAAAGGCATAAACCTTAAACACCAGGTGTTTAGGAGTGGAACACCTCTTGCACGCCGATCTTTAAATTAAAACGTTCATGGTGGTTTTCTGGTTTTGTTTAGCTTTCTACTTTTCAAAATTTCAACCAATACTTTAAGTGTCAATTTATTTTCTATACTTGCTTTTTTAGAAAAAAAATACTTCCAGCAATTGTAGACCGGAGATATTTTTCACTAAGTGTGAAATATATTACATCAAAATCCATGTACATTTGCCAGACAGCGAGTCAGTAGTAAATTTAATAGAACCATAGTAAAGTAAAAAAAAAATAAAGATTGTTAATTGTTTCACAAAATTGTAAAATTTCTGTGTTGCTGAGTCTTTTGAACACTTGAAAGAGATGGTGATGAACACACTTGTTCAGGTTTAGAATATCAGTGTTTTAATAATATTTAACATGATGTTAACAATATGAACACTAGGTGTTCAAATTTGACCACCGACATCTTAAGTTTAAACGTGTAATTACGCGTCTGGCATCCACTATTTTTACAGTGAGGATTTACTTGGAAAAGTTCCAGAATAGAACCGGTTGTTGTTGTTGGTTTGAACGTTATTCCCAGCATTGGTATGAATATTCTTCCCAGCATATATTATTCTGAAGGCCCACTGTACTTAAACTTCAGCAGAACTGTAAGTTCTGTAATATCAATATTAGATTTGTGGTTGTAATACGTTTGATAATCACAATGGATCTGAAACTCTCAGAAAGTCGGGTAAAGTGACATTTGAAGTGAACAAATAAGAGAGGTTTAGTTACACGTAATTACGTGTAGGCCTATACGTCTGATGGCGCACAGTGGCGTACGCGTATATGTGCTTAAGTGTGAATTTTTTGGGTTTAGTTGTGCCTTCCCGATGATTTTTCTGCATTATTTTTTTCTGTTAAACATGCGAAATTCTTGTAATTTTTAAGAAATGTTAATTTCTCTCCTTAAATCGGCCGACTTTCTTTGATATTATTTATGTGGTTTAATGAATATTTTTGTAGGCGTCAAGTAAAAAGTTGAATGCGCGCGACAACAACATTTCGTTCACGTAAGGAAATTATGACACGTACCTCTTGTACAGGTGCAAACTCTACGAAATATTCTTATATCAAAGATGTTTGCTAATTTACAATGATATTTTTGAGTTTGCTTGTCAAAGTTCGTGGAAATCATCGAGAAAATATAAAAATACTATGAGGTTATCCTACGATATCAGCGCTTGGTTGGGACGTATTGCCACGAGTGAGGGTGCGAGCCGCATCACACAAGTCGAAGACGAGTGTGATGCGGCGCGCACCCACACGAGTGGCAATACGTCCCAACCAAGCGCTGATATCGTGGGATAACCGATTTATCATATGCCCATGACCGTATATTTATGTAAAAGGTAATTAAAAATAAAGAAATTTTATTAGTTTTTGTCAGTCTTTCGAAGGGACTATTTTATATTCTGCCGCTGGTCTGAGCGCATTGATACATGTTTGTTTACAACAGCTGATCAAGTCGCAATTTACCGCAGTTCAGAAAAGGAATGGAGCCAATTTACTAATTCTGGTCACCGTCCCGGTGTTCTGGTGGATAATTATTACACGGACAATATTGTAAGTTTGAATTCACTTTAATAACTCTTGCTGAAACATTGCTGACGTGAACAGCAACGACGAAGTAGCACGAAATACAACAGATTGTAAACATCAACTTTTAATTTTCTACAACAACCTGTCCTGTAACTCTCTTTAGATCTGAAATAAAGGAACATTAAATTCATATGTACTAGTAATATGTTTCGTTTTATATTGGTAAATTTTGATTGAAGTGAAAAAGATGGTTTGATCGTTAAATGTAAGATGAACATCATAACATCAAAATCGCAAATAAACAACAATTGATGACGTATAACGTGCCATATCAGACTGATGTTTTACGTTCCACGTCACGACGCGTCAGAGGAGACACGGATACGGTCATGGGTATATGATAATACACATAATGATGACTATACGTGTAGAAGTGTCGTTTGACGTTCCGAACATCTGTGCCACGCGTACGCAACGTCTGGTTATCACGTGACAAAGGCGCCACGCTTACTGATCGAAGTAATTACGTGTAACTAGATAAACATTTCTAATGGTTGATACATTTGAACCGAGATGCATATCATATCTGAGTTTGTCATTTTTTTCCCAGCCATAACCCCACATCTGTACATTGTGCCGGCTGATCGAGTGTCACGTGAAGGTTACAGCGTGGAAATCAAATGCGCAATCGTCAACAAGGAAGTAAGCTCTCAGTTGCTATGGTACCAAGACGACATTTTAATTAGCACTGATCGTGATGTTGAAGAAAGTTATAGCAACAGGTAAGTTAATTTCGCAGAGTGAATGCATAAAGCGAAACATAGTCCAAGAGTATTATTTATGCAGAATATAATGTGCGATATGTAAGCAGATTTGTGGTAATGACTCATTTTGAACGTTACATAAGGATTTATAGCGTGCCTTGGCATATTTTTATAGCAGCATTGTGTCTTTGTTAGATCTCTAACCGGTTTCACATTCAAAACTTCCAATCTTCATCAATCTTTGTCGTCGTTGAAAGTCAATGGCAGGCAGCCATTTCCGTATCGACAACTTTTACATCTTCTAGTTAAAATTTCACGGCCAGCACAAAATCCCATCGACTTATTTAGAGGGTGTCACCATTTCTAAGAGTATACGACTGTGCGTGCATGCTACATATAAAAACAAAACAAAACAGGAAATATTGATAGACATTTGATAAATCAAGTTGTTCTTATCGTGCACGCAATTATCTTTATGATAGAGCCATATTGCTATGGCAAATTCTTTAAATTGAATCATTTTAAAATGCATCAATGGACTTCTTGGATTTAGCAGCCTAAGCCGACTTGACTTTATCCAACTCTTGCCAGATCTATGCACCCTGCTGAAGAGCACACAAAATGACAATCGTGAGAGAGTATGCAAATTGTGAATTCCTGGCTTCATTTTGCTAAATTGTGAAAAACCGAGCACAGTAACCTACCGAAAAAATGTTTCTTTTACAAATTAAAAGTACAAGAGATATAGGACTTAGATAAAAATGTTTTATGAAATTTACAATACTGGAAGGTTAAAATATTCCATCAAACACACGTTTAATCTCGGTAATTCTTGGTGTAATAATGGAAATTAAAATGGAAAATTGATAAACAAATTAAAGATTCCATTAAGTCCTACATTTTTTTCATTTAAATGAGAGTCTTTACTGTTCAAAGTTTTTCTTTTGCGTTTATTGTACGATGAAATGTGAAATTTCATTTAGTGCATGAACTTAACTAGTTTTAAATATTAATTTTAAGTGATTTTCAAGGAAAACAATGACTTTTCGTCATACATTTGCAGAAAATCAAGCTTCCTGATCCCATTTCTTTTCTCTAATAGTTAGTAATTCTAAGATGCCAGAATTCAAAGTTCCTAGTAACTGTAAAGTCTCCTAGTCCTCCATGTGTTGCTCTCTGGCCTGATCTTGTGTACAAGTATGTTTCACTGTCATTAGCATCATATGACCCAAACTCTTCTTCGACTACATCAGAGTCAGAGCTATCACTGTCACTGCCAGTAAGCAGTGAATGTGACACTGCCCGTAGGCAGTGGCAGGGCAGTAGCTGAATTAACTTTATATTTTGACGATATTTTTGTTCAGTTTTTACAACCGTGTTCTTGTTCCATGTGCTAGCTGTCCAGTATTCCGCTTGCCAACACAACCTGTGTGCGTGTGCATTATATCATTGACAGTAACTTTCAGTCTGGACTCTATTTCAATTATCACCAATACTTAAATGTATAGGATTATGTTGACAAACTGAATACTGTGAGTTTCAGCATGCTGTAGAGAGACACCAAGAAACTGTATATGATACGGTGCATAGAAATACTAAAACATTTATCAACAGTTGCAGCTTCTGCCCCCGTTAATACAAGGCCAACTTTGCTTTTTTTATGAATATTTAATGGCATTCATACATTTTTAAATTTTTCCGAGATTAAAGACATAAAATGCCACAAAAACTGTTCTAGTCTTTATTCAATTATAACTAACTATATCACCATTAGAAGACATCAAAATGTTGGGAACCAAATATTTTAAGGTCTCCTCTGTAGGCAAAGCAAAACTTTCAAGTCTCGACTACGCACAGAATTTTGGCAACGCTAAATTCCTCCAGCCATACCCTCCCCATTTTTTGAACGTAGCCTAACAGTAATTTCTTTTCCATTACTTTGTCATAGATTCTCCATAACTGGAAATACAGATAGAGGAGAGTACTTTTTGAAAATAGAACCTGTGTTAAAAAGCGACGCCGGGGTCTACAAATGCCAGTCAACCGGAAGTCAACCAATGTCGTCACTTCCGGTACAACTGACGTTACGAGGTACGTCATAAACAAATAAAACCTGGCGTCAATGCTATTGGGTAAATGAAATTGCAAGATTTGCAAGTCAATTAAAATTGCACAAAAGATAATTTTCCTACATCAGACCAATATAGAAACATACAAAACATACAAAACAGCAAAATCAGAGAGAGAGAGAGAGAGAGAGAGAGAGAGAGAGAGAGAGAATTTCCATTGGCCATTCATTGTCATACATTATGTAAATTGCAGGCTCTTTGGTAAACAGATTCATTTACGCTACGCTTGTTCACTTTTTCAGCAACACTGTGAATTAGATTTTGACCATTAAAAGGAAAAGAGTTCTCTAAATAAGTGAACTGTTACGAAATTCGACGAGACCATCAACGGAATATAAAATCATCTATATGCTTGTGATGTGGTTTTGCTCAGACACGGACACGTGCTTGACTAGACTGTCAATTTTATTGTCACCTGTAGATGCCCAGCCTCCAAGTCCGGACTACCCAGCATGCAGCGGCCCAACTGAAGATGATTTGCAAACTTGTGGCAACGTTACAATCACATGCATGTCACGTGGTGGGGATCCCATGCCAACATTGGTATGGCAACATGACAATGACCAACTCGTCCCTGACTTCACAGTCTATGATTACCAATCCGTTTCAGAATCATTACAACTAGTGTTGACCTCTGACCTTCAGGGTGTTACTTTCACATGTTCGTCGGATCACGTGACTTTTGCGCAGCCAAAAGAGTGCACGATTGGCCCCTTGAATTTCAAATGTAAGCAAAAAGTTATTGCGAGTATTGTGTTTGGTCGACCGATTCTTAACTGTGCACGTCCAGCATATCTTGGCGTTTTGTCCCCTCCACAAATTCGTCCGCGCCACAATATTCGATTGTTAAGTCTGATCATGGCTCAGATAATGCAGGAGTGAATACTGCACATGTGCGATGAATAAGAAAAATGGTATGCAGATCATTGTTGTAGATATCTGTAATCGACAGTGAATCATTTGATATATGATTGATTGTATCAAAAACTAGAGAAACCGCATCCCTTTGCCATGGAATTTACCTATACGATAACGTGTTTTCTCAGATAAATGTGGTAGTTTTTAGGTGTGTCAGATACCCAGATACGCTGAAGATGAAGTGTACAGTGATGACGAAATCTGTCAAAACGATTTCCAAACCTTTATAAATTTCTGCATTTCATGTCTTTTCTTCCTAAGGCAAGAAGAATCAAGCCCTGGTTATCAGCTTATCCGTCATAGCTTTTGTGACAGCTGTGCTCATTTTATTCATCGTACTTATGGTGTTGAAAGGTAGGCAGGCATTATTACCCATCCAGTATTGTATATAACATACATAACTGTCGACATGTGACGTAAGCGCTTCTTCCTTGTCCATCGTTTTGTTGTTGAACTGTTCGCAATCAGCTCTAACTTTTGAAAATGTATGCCGGCAAATTGTCTTATTCTTCTACTCCCCATATAGTATGTTGAGATACCAAATATTATTAGCCTTGTCAACACAATACGTTAACAATTCATGTACATTTTATTGTGAACAACGTACAGTGTTATTTTTACCATTGAATTCCAGCTCTAACTGAAATTCATGCGATAAAATTTACATTTTGAAACTCGCGCTCGTACAGCCCTAAGTTCGTGTATCAGAACGGCTGACATTTCGACAAGACTTTGATAGAAGAACAAAAAGGTTTGCATGCTACAAACAGAAGTAAATAAGAAAAATATGCCGAAAGTTACAGAATGTGAACAGCTTTCATGCCATTTGTTATCCTGCATCCTAGGCTAAAAATAGGGACTTTCAAAGAAGGCATAACTATTGCAATGGTCACAATGGTATTGAATCTGTTTGACTCTTAATTTCTTTGCTTTTGAAATCAAGCCTTCTCCTGAATAAAGCTTATGTAAGGATACAAACTTTGTACTTTTCCCTTAAATTATTGGCGAAAGCAAAACGCAGACTACCTAACAGTAACGCCGTCGTGCCGCAAAATGTGGAACAAACGCCCGGCACCGCATCTACACATCTACGTCCCTCTGAAAGTGAAACACTGAACAGAGACAATGCGAACCAACATCGGAATGACGACGCTGATGTTCTAGTAAGCAGACATCGAGGCGATAAAACAGACTCGGGGGAGGGCGAGAAATTCGAACACAGCAAAAGATCAGCCTCTTCCCCAGACGATGCTGGAACATCTCTACCTGAAGCAACGAACAACAATGACATCGGGGAGTCTTCTCACCTTAACAGGGGAGGCGATGGCGACATGGAGATGAAAGAAATCACACCAACCAAAGATGATAAGCGACAAAGTCGGTCACGCAAAAACAAATCCAAGAAAAAGAAGAAGAAGAAAGACAAGAGAAGTAGCTCATCCAGCTCTTCATCAGACTCAAGTGGTGACGAAGAAATCAAAAAGAAAAAGAAGAAAAAGAAAAAACGTAAATCGTCAAGTTCTTCTCCTAAGTCACGTAGTGACGTAGAAGATGAAAATAAAGCCAAATCAAAACACAAGTCAGAGAAAATAGACGCGTCCGATGGAAAAATAACGAGACGTGATGGCAAAAACAGGGACAAACATAAATCACATGACATGGAGGCTGAGGCCGCAAATGGACGAACGTCAGGTTCACGAGAAAAACCGAAGAAGCAGAAGAAGGAGAAACGTTCTCCAAAATTGCCTAACAACGACGAAAACAGAGCAGACAGTCGTGGAGAGTCTGCTGTTCGAGACACTGATGGTGATGACGTCATGTCGGCACGTGACAATATAGATCAAAATACAGCTGAAGGGCCACTCAATTACATTAGAGGAGGTACAACGTTCAGTGTAGTAAATGAAACTGACGACCGAGACCAAGGAACTGACAAAGCGACTGCAAATGACGACGTCACAAGTGGTAGCCATGGCGATAAGAAACACAAGGTAAGACATAGTGAATTCAAGAACATGATAGATGAGCATCATATTGTACATGTACGGGACACTAAAGAGACGTGTTTCAATTTTGTAGTCGCCTATGATGTGCCACGATAAAGTTATAATTAAGTTATGCGCACAATAACTGACCGATACTTCCCATAAATCAATGACATCTGCAAACGGAAAGATGCAAAGAAACTATCAGATTTATAAACTAAAGTGTTTTTGCTGTATCAAAACAATATCATTGGAGATGTACAATGTTTCGTGGTGATACAGATAACGTAATGGAAGAATATTGATTTAACATCTGCTCTACAATAATTTTACAGGATTTCGATTTGACACCGTTTGTATGTTCTATATTTTTACAGCTTGTCTTATGTGTCCTCGTTTGTTTGTATGATTTGCGGTTTTCACTTTATTTGTATTTTCTTCCCGCTCCCACACATCAAAATACTCAGTCAGCGGGCTAGTAACCACATCCTATGGTTGTTTGGTAGCATCTTTGCGAACCACTGTGTTGCATTGGGCATGATCCCTCCCACCTCCATTTTCAATTCAAACATGTGCAAAGCGACCTATAGGCCTTTGGCATCCAGCCCGATTTTGGTAATCATGTTTCTTTGCCAGTGCGATCTTGTCGGCGTGACCTCTGTTGTTGGTGCTTTAAGGGGTCTGTAAAGGTGTCCGTCGCTTGTCCAAATAATATAGGGACAGGTGCAAATCAACATCAACCCATTTCATTCTTGTTGATGCCTTTTTCTTCCGATACTCATTGCCATATGTCATCACTAAGGGTAGTGTGAAAGTCAGTGGGTATAATCCCCAATGTTAATAGTATTATTTGGGTGCCCTATGATGGCCCTATTATGTCATCACTTGACATTTGACCAGCTTCTGTAACCTTTTTCATGATTCGTGCATTTGCCAAAACCCACTGAGCAAGGGACACTTGGTCCGGTTTGGATCGGGCTTCTGTTGTGCGCACGACCAGTTGGGTGTTACCGTCACTCATAGCTCAGTTTCATCGCTTGGTTCCACAACGCCCTTGCCCTATGTTATGAAATCAGGGATAAGCTTCGGCTTTTTCTCACCTTTCCCGGCTTTCTCAGTTCGCGCGGTACCGAAGCTGGTGTCGCCATCTAGAATGTTATTTAACCCTTATCTTGCCAAGTTCATATTTCACCATCAGGAAGAAGAAGAAGAAGAATTATAAAACGCTTGGCGTGGTGACTGATTTCAGTTTGTCGTCACAGTTCCATCACTCCGGACATTACAGAGCGATACCTTATACATCTGTCCCCATTGTATGAGAAGTCAATAATAGAAGTTGGCAATAATAGACAATTTTGTTTGTCTTTTTCTATCTTTTCTTGTTTAATGCAGAAATCTAAGAAGAAGAAGAAAAAGTAACAAAAAGGATTTAGATCCCGAAGAAAGCAACATCGATCAATTTTACGAACAAGAAATAGATCAACGACAAATATTTTCATAAAGACAGTAAAAACATTAATCTCGGATATCCAACCATCAGCGTGTTTATTTGAATGTCTCAACCGTGAAGCGCTATTCGTCGTTAAAGACACACTTGTTAATTTCCGAAAAGGTCGCTTTACAGCTCTAGCATTACGGCGCTTGCGCAGTTAACTGAATGAGCACATCTCAAGAGTACATAACGGACAAATATTTTTACTGTTGAAATGCGATAGCGTTAGAAACTAGTGTAGCATATTTGCGTTTGATTTATCTTTTCAAAGAGCAGAGTGCAAAAATATAAAGTGGTCGTACATAGGAAATATAGTCGTCAGAGGAAGAACGACTTTCATTCTGTACCGACGATTCGAATGTAATATCAAAAACCACCGATTTTTTTTTTTCAAATTGTATATGTATGGCTGTGTGTTTTTTACTGTAAGTCGGTAGCTTTGTTTTGGCTAGAGAAAATTTTCCGTTTGTGTATGTTTCATTGATGGACAATAAAGTAATTTGAATTGAATTGAATTGAATTGAATTGAGTTGAGTTGAATTGAATTACTATTTACAAGTTCTCCTTGAAATAGAAACATTTATTTATGCCACATCCGTGTAACTTAATATGTAAATGTTTGAAATGGCAACGGCTATTGCTTATTAACCATATTCGTACTTACCTGGTCTTGTGTGAAATGTTCTCTGTTTTGTAACTCTGTGTGTGAATTTATACATTTACATGATACAAGTTTTTTTATCATTGTCTTTTTTGACAAAAAATATTTTACCAAAGTTACTGTATTCAATTTCGGTCTCTGTATAATATCATAGTAAATACAATATATCATAGGTCATTATAAAACCAGGACGCTACATTCCATAAATATAGTGTAAGATTTGACTAGTCTCACATTTTCAAAGAAAACGGATACTACAATAGCTCTCACAATTGCTGTTAATTTTTTTCACACGGAAAAAATAAGAAAACCACAAACCCTAGGAAGTTATAATTTTTATACGTAATGAAAGAATTATATGAACTCGCCGGCATTAATTCAAATGTGAATCATATTTATAATAAAAAAGCTTGATTTAACAACTCACTACGAAGAATGTGTAGATCATGCTGTTTTCTTTTATCAGTGTGTTCAAGTTGTCGCATTAAATACATATGTACTCTAAGGACGCAATAACCAGTTCCAGATCTTTTTACTTCATACCTCTACAGAGTGCTGTGTTTTTAATTTGAGAGACTTGACAGCGGGACAGGAACAAGGTGACATTTTCAGATGTTAAATCACGTGTTTACAATCTGTTGAGTGAGACATTGCCAAGAGGTATGATTGCTGGGCTTAGGAGCTGTTATTATTTCCAAAGCAAGTTTCTCGTACAATCTTGGTACTCGTTTTAAATAATCTGTTCAAATACACAATTGCAACAAATGATACAGGTCATGTGATTTACATATGCATCATAGAGAGACGACGTCCACAAAGCAATACTTCATTTCACCGTTTCTTTTTTATCAGCTTCATCAGTTCAGACGGATACAAGATGGCGATATTTTAAAACGAGGCTACCTGCCTGTCCTCTGCTGACCTTGAGGGCGCCACTCACCTTTGTAATGGAGATGAGGCCTGAGAGTACGTCTGTTTCGAACTTTGCCCGCCAAGAGGGTTCCTGAGGGCAGAGACCTCCTCTCGAAACACAACCTTTGGCGGAACTGGCCATAAATTGTGCAATGGACAGTGCCATCGCAAGGCCAGAAATGACAATCATTCATGTAACTCGTTCCTGCTGCTCTTTACACTTCAAAATGACAACGCCCTCAAGTGGCCCGGTGGAACATATAGTGGCGTTTTTTCCCCCACCAATAATTTGACCAACAATCAAAGAACGAATGCAGCAAACTCGACAACGTAACTATAGGAGGCATCAAGCTTTCAGGAATCTGATTTTAAAACAGTTTATGGCCAAGGTCAAAGCTGCCTTCGATCCAGCAGTGTATCACCCTGTAAAGATCACGTATAACATGTGTGTTGTGTCAATAACAAAGTTGAACGCAACATTATAAGTTTCCTTCTGGTCACTTTATAACATTTGCTGTTTTTTATTCACAAGATTCAAGCTAGGGTCAAATTGCTTCAAATATTATCTTGAATGTTCAGAGCACGTGTTGGTAAGGACGTTTATGGCCTCGACCTTACCAACCGTGCTGACAGGACGATGGCCGGCATATACACATCCATCTTCGCTTGCCAAGGTCTCCGCTCCGGGCAGCTGGATGCTTCCCGAAATCAGACCTTGGCTGATAGACCCCCTAAATCGTGTTTTTTAAAGCGCCACCGCACGACTGTATGTGACCAGTAAATAGCCAATCAGATAATCGGTTACAGCGAATAAGTGACCGGTCTTTTCCCACTTTTTTCTCGGTGTTACATTTACAAGTATTCGTGGTCGCTGTTTACATTTCATGCTACTGAAATCTACTGCTGAAATCACTAATGTGTTCAAAACGTTAAAACAAAGGCCCAGCCGCCAGCGCGTCGTACCGCAAGATATTCCCGTCGCTCAACTTGTAAGGTGAAAACATCAACCCGCCAAACTCAAAAGATCGTGGCGCGAAACAGAAAAGTTCTACCCGCCGAAGTAACTCTGTTAAACCACTCCTCCAAAATTTCACGATAAACCCATTACTCAGACGTTGTTCAGACATTGTTGTCCTGTCAACTGGCGCGGTCGGCAGCTATTCTGTTGTTCATATCTTTGGAAAATTGTAAACATTGTGAGACGATTAACAGAATTTACCAGAACAGAACATCGACACGCCGCGGGAGAAACAACTGGAAGCGTGGCTCGAAAACGTGGACTAGGACTTGTGAAATATGCTAGAACTGGAAATTAAAGAACCGGATTTTGTGTTTGGGTGTCGTTCAAAAAGAAATTGACCTATTCATCACAGCAAGCAATACAAGCGTCAGCAAGCAATATAAGCTTGCTCATCGGTGAATTTTTCATAGATTACAAGCGTCAGTTTTTTCAAAGTCATCTTCTGCACTATCGCCATATTTATTCGTCGATTTTTTTTTCTTTGGGAGATATCTAATGCCCGTAACTTTATCCCCACCACGCAGTAAGATTTCCCCATGCATGACAATCAAATCCTGTATTAAACTCGGGCAAGATTGCCGTCCCACTCCTAAAATTCCGTTAGAGCCATTAGGGTGTCACAGGACGAAGGTAAACCAGAGACTTGGTTCAAGTCGGTGAATTTTCAAAAAATAAAATGATTTGTAAAAGTTCCTCGCGTAAAATTTGGTAGCGATCGAACGCGTTTTTAGTCTTATTTAGTCTGCGCAGCTATAGCAGTAGTGAGTTAGTTTGTGCCGGGTAAAACTCCCCTGTATCGCGTTCACCCTACTCAACGCGTTCACATAATCCTACTCACACATTTCACATGAAAACAGAACACAGATCATTGCATTCGAGACGTTCAAACAACTCACATGTTCACAATCACGCACTTGGACCAAGTCTAGTAAACCAGTAAGTAAATCAAGAGAGAAGTTGTGCACAAACAGTGCGGTGGTCAGCGTTTGGAAGGTAGGCGTGGTTTTCTCTTTGAGTGTAACGCGTGCTCTGATTGGTCCGCCTGATTTTCTAATTCCATCAAACTCCTTAACGCAAAATAGTGGGGGTATCCCGCACGGCGTAGTTAGTGGAAGACTCCTGTCTGGCTAACGAGCCGTGCGAGCGGACGATGATACACATCGGGGTAGATTATGTAATCTCATTCAGGTGTCTTGCTGGCTGGACGATTTAAGTATAGTCAATTGGATTTTATGCAGTTTCAATCGGTTGGTTTTATTACCAGGTCCTGACTTCATCTTTATTTCGTCTGGTTTAATTTTGTAAGGATTGCGTGAGGGGAGATCAATTCGGAAATACCCTAATCAAGGTGTTAATAGATTTGAATTATTTGCATAACGGAGTGCTTGTGAACCATTCACTGCATAAAGTTTTGTGGTCACTCTTGGCACAAGGAATATGCACTTTGGTCAGGCGACACTGCTGGCCGCGCAGTTGGACAAAAGTAAGTCCACTGTTCCCAACTGTACGATGCGTACACATTGAATCGTGCCGATAGCACAGTATCACACTTGATGTGCGTTCAATTGAAGGTAAACCAGATATGAACTGAATTGTCTCGCGTGCACATTTTGTAAAGTACTTCTTGGGGTATTGGCTTTTATGACATTACATTGTTTTTATTCCCGAAATTAATCCAATCTGTCTAAATTTGACATTATCCCCACTGTATTACGCAATGAAAAAAAAGAAAAGAAACCATTTGAAAAATTATGATCCAACAATATCTGTCGATGCAAGTGCAAATGGC